>JBBPBX010004396.1:28381-76996 GCA_038048925.1 Garcialebias charrua | reverse complement strand
ACACATCCACAGCTACTTTGAATGGAACATCAAAGCAAGGTGCAGATAACACCGGAGCGGTTGTTAACAGCATCTTTGTTTGTTCAAACGCTGTTTGACACTGATCAGTCCATTTAAAACTCACTTTAGGACTAAAAAGGTCTGTCAGGGGAGCTGCTACAAAGGAAAAGTTTTTACAAAACCCTCTGTAGTATCCAATCATAGCCAAATATCGTCTCAGTTCTGTTCGAGTAGAGGGGATAGGAATGGATAGAATGGATTCTACCTTCGCCTCTACTGGATGTACATGGCCTCCTCCAACTTTTTTCCTAAATAAGTTACAGTGGCATGATCAAATTAGATTTATAGTTAGGTTTGCTTCTTTTAGACGAGCAAACTCAATCTGTAAGTGCTTCAGGTGATCCTCCCAAGTATTAGAAAAGACCACTACATCATCCAAGTAGGCTTCACAAAAATCAAGATCAGATAATACGACATTCATAAGCCTCTGAAAAGTGGCAGGAGCATTGCGCATACCAAATGTCATTACAGTATACTGTAAAAATCAATCAATCAATCAATCACCTTTATTTTACCAGGTAGAGCCCGTTGAGATCGAGATCTCTTTTACAAGGGTGACCTGGTCAAGTGGTCAGCAGCACACATCACATGGTAATTGACAATAAACATTTGCATTTATCAAAAAAGAAAATAAAGAAAACTACAATCACAGTAAATAGATGTTGACAGTTCAAAACCAACAGGATATGACAGATTTCTATATACATTATATACAAAACAAGCAGACAGACATCGGTTGGGTAGATAAAGTTAAAAAATCAACAATGCCATGTAAATTGCACAAGTAATGTTTAGAAACATCTGCAACGGTCAAGTTTCTTGATGACATTATCTAATACGGTTGACATAAAGGAACCAGGAGAGATGAATGTTGATAGTTTCAGATCTTTCTGTAAAATGTAAAATGCATCTGGGGTGACAAAGGCAGAGATTTCCTGACCATGTTCAGTTAGAGGCACTTGCCACTGCCAGTATCCTTTTAATAGGTCAAGTGTAGTCACAAACTGTGCAGCTCCAACATGGTCTACAGAGTCCTCTATTCTGGGTAATGGGTAACAGTCTGGTTTTGTTACCGCGTTGACCTTTCTGTAATCAGTACAAAATCTGTCACTTCTACCCTGTTTAATGACTAACAGACATGGCGAGCTCCAGGCACTATGGCTAGGTACTGCCAAGCCATTATCCATCATGTACTGAACTTGTTCTCTTAATTGTTGTCGTCTATTAGGATTTATTCTATAAGGGTGCTGTTTTATTGGCTGGACTTCACCCACGTCAATGTCGTGTTGTATCACTGGTGTTCGAGAGTGTATATCTGAAAACAAACAGTTATTCGAGACGATTAACTGTTTCAGGTCTTTTTTTTTTGATCATCAAGATGAGTAAACAACCCATCTAAGTTTGCTAGATAGTGCGAGTTAGGGAGCTTCCCTTCCATTTTCACATTAGGGAAACTGTCTTCCTCATTTTCAGCACTTTCAGCACTTTCAGCACTGGAGAGTTCCAGCTTGTTTTCAACAAACTCAGATATTTTAACAGCACACACTGCATTCACATTGTTGTTATCAACTGATTCAATATATGGTTTGATCATGTTGACATGACACAATCTCGAACCACGTTTTCTATCCGGAGTAGTGATTATATAATCACGATCAGATATTTTATCTTTCACAATGTATGGTCCACAGTAACGAGCTTGCAAGCTTGTGCCTGGGACAGGAAGCAGTGTCAGCACTTTGTCTCCAGGTTAAATGTTCTTTCCACAGCTTTTTTGTCAAAAAGAGACTTCATCTTAGCTTGTGCGACTTGCATGTTTTTCTGAGCAATTTCACATGCTTGTTTCAGCTTAAAACGAAAATCACAGACATAGTCCAACAGGTTGTTATCAGTGTTATCACACAGCTATTTCTCTTTTAAAAGCTTTAAAGGACCGCAAACAGTGTGAGCAAATACCAGCTCAGCAGGACTAAAACCTAAAGACTCCTGAACTACTTCACAGATTGCGAACATTTGTAAATGTATTCCTTCATCCCAGTCTTTCTCTAACTCTAAACAGTACGTGCGTAACATTGTTTTCATGGTTTGATGAAAATGTTCAAGAGCACCTCGACTCTCATGCTGGATCCTCACCAAACGCTTTTCGCGCAGCCGAAGCAGCCACTTTACATTGAAAGTCTATGTGGCCGGGCATCTTGGAGATGCAGGGCGTGACGTGGCGCGTCGTCAGCATTTCAAGCAGCGCCCGACAGTCCCTTTCCACGCACACGCACGTCCGCAGCAGTCAAGCAGCCGGAATATTCTTGCTTCTGCTGCTCGCAGCGTCGCAGCAACCAATCGGGAGAGACTCTGCTATGTGATGACGCAACGACGACGGGACTTTCTGTGGACGAAAACAGCCTCCGGTAGGAAACCTGGCATTTTTAAAGTTGTTGCTGTCCACTCGAGCGTACATCACCCCAAACATTAAAAAAACAACAGTTTTAATCTCAACAAAGACTTTTGGAGCTGCAGTTCGGCTCGTAGAAAACCCACTCAAATAGTAACGAGGCTCACGTGAAGCTGATTTTATCTGCTCGGTGCACAGAAAAACAACACGTCTGACCAAGAAGGGAGCCAGACGCTGCTCCCACTGCGCGTCTGCAGTGGAAACAGACATCTGTTGACAAGCAGCAAACACGGTGCATTGGGAGCGTTTTGATGCGTTTAGTGAGGACCAAGCATAAGGATGATAAGCAATAGAACAGGAATGCTTAATGTTCAACTGGTCTAAAACTTGTGCAAATATCTTTGACATAAAATTACTGCCTCAATCAGTTTACACTACACGTGGTAGTCCAAATAACGAGAAGAATATTGTAAGTACTTTGACCACCACTAGAGTAGTTATCTTACGTACAGCAAAAACTTCAGGGAATCTAGTAGAAGTACACATCACAGTGATTAAAAACTTATTCCCAGCTTTTGTTCTAGGTAGAGGACCAACACAATCAACTATGACACGTTCAAATGGTTCTGCTACAGCAGATATTGGATACAGAGGTGCACGGGGTATTACTTGATTTGGTTTTCCTGCTATTTGGCAAACATGACAACAGTGACAATGCTGAATGACATCTTTCTTCAATCCAGGCCAAAAGAAATGACGTAGTATGCAATCATAAGTTTTTCTGATCCTTAAATGACCAGCTAGTGGATTGTCGTGGGCCAAACGTAATACTTCAGCACGATAAGGTGTGGGAAGTACAATTTATATTACCTGAAGCCATTCCTCATCAAGCCGAACAGTTAAAGACGTCCATTTACACATTAACATGCCAAGCTTTAAAAAGTATCCCGTATTTAGTAGTTTAGGATCATCAGGTAGGTCATCAGAAAACAAGTTTTTTAATGTTTCATCTTTCTTCTGCAAATCAATCAGCTGTTGTCTAGACAGCGACAATTTTGTTTTATCCAGCTCTTCTACAAATGTTTCCGTTTCTACAGGAACTTGTTTTTCTTCAGTGCTTATCATAAAACTATCACTTAAGTCAATGTCAGCATCAGCCTCTTCTTTTTGTTGATGCTTGTAGGTTGCTCGTGTCACAGCACATGACGTGAAAACATCAGGGAATATGCATGCCAGCTCATCTGGTTGAGCACATAGCACATGGATGGGTGTTACCTCAGGAGTAACAAGCACACGTCCTCCAGCTAAATCCTTTCCCATGATCATGGAGATTCCTGTAATGGGGAAATTTGGTTGTAGCCCTACCACAACTTCACCAGAACATAATTCAGAGTGAATTACAATTCTAGCTAAAGGCACATTAAAATCTTGCATACTAAATCCATGTATAGGTATCTGTGTTTTAATAATCTCAAGTTCATCAGAAGGTAGAATATCTTATAATATGAAGGATTGAGAGGCAGCTGTATCACATAGTATTTTAATCGGTACCTTATCACCAGATTGAGAAGTAGAAACAAACCTATCCATAATAAACGGCCGAAATCCATAATTTTCAGGAGAACCTGTAGTGGGAGACAACTGTTTACTCAGGGTTTAAATTTGTGCTACTGGTTTTGGATCTTGTTTTAGCTTAGGGCAATGAGTACTAATGTGGCCTTCTTGTCTGCAATAAAAACAAACCACATTATCCTTTGTAGTTGTTCCACGTCCAAACGATGCACTACTTTCCCTACGCCCCGCAAACACACCACTCTCCCTGTGAGTTGCAATGGGTCCTCTCGACTTTCCATTACCTCTGGGTCTGAAAAACCGAGGACACTCAAAACCATCTGTCTTAGATTTATCAGGATTAGGTGTTTTGTCAAATTTAGGATGTTCAAAACTGAGCTTGTGGCTCAACATATATTCATCTACTAAAACTGCGGGTCTAGAAGCCTCCAACACTCTGTGTTCATTTAAATAAGTAGTTACCCGATCTGGCAGTGGCGGCTGGTGATTTTTTTTATGGGGGGGGCGCCATAAACATTTTTTAAGCATGTGTAGAAATATGCATAATTATGTTTGTATACTGTAAAGTAAGTTTGTTCAATGTTTTTATTTGTATATATCAGGTGTATCCATTTGTATAACACTATTATTAATAAAACATGGTTCATCTTCACCTTGTTTGAGGCATCAGTGTGAAAAGAGAATGGGAGTGTTCTGCTTCCACTTTTTAATTTTTGGACAACTTCTATCATATTCTGTTATAATTATTTTAGTAATACAAGTTCATAATGTAAATATGAATGTGTGTAGCATTCAATATATGTGTAGCACTTTGAGATTTTCAGTAATGAAAAGTGCGTTTTAAATTGAATTAATTATTATTATTATTATTATTATAGAATTGTGAGGGTCCAGACTTAAATAAGGACAAAGGTGTTCAAAAATCCACCAAATAATTCAATTTAATAGTTCCAAAAATAAACTAACAAATAATTAAATTTCTGTGAGAGTTCTACTGGCTGCAGCTCCTACCCAAGATGGCCGCCAATTACCACAGCTGCCGGTCATCTCCCTGAAGAGACCTTCAACTATATAAGGCTGCAGTCAAGTTCTACTCTTCGCTGGGGCATTGAGCTATTTATGGTATTTATGCTCTCAGCCTGTTTGTTTCCTCAAAAAGAGTTTCTAACCTTGTTCTCTGTGCCTCCAGTTCTCCTGTGTATGTGGATCCCTTTCTGTTCTGGCTCGCCTTGGGTTCAGTTCCTGGTCCTCGTGCCTGATCCTCCAAGCCATCCATCTGTGGAGTGGAACTGGTTCACCATCCTCTGGACTCACTTGGATTCACTCTCACGCTCTACTCAAACCATCCAACCTGTAAGAGGAAAAACATCACGAATAATCAAAGGACCACTCTTATTCCAATCCATCTGACATCCTGTTTGTTTCTCAGGAGCTCCAGAGGATCACCTGTAAATAGTCACCTGCACAAAATAAACACTGTTTAATTTTCTATCTTGTGGAGTCTTGTCTCGTTCCGGGTCTCGTACCAATCTGGGTTTACTGAAATCATTACAATTTCAATGAAAAATAAATCAAAAGATAATAACAAATTTGGGCCCAACTTAAACAGGTCAACTCAAGTCTAACAAGGAGGAATGATTCCAGATTAGATTTTAAATAACTGATTTATGGGGAAGAAAAATGATTTATTTTACTGTGATCCACCTGATGAGCTCCACCTATACTTAAGGCTGCAGTCAAGTCATACTCTTCGCTGGAGCATTGATGCCTACTCATGGTATTTATGCTTCTAGCCAGTTTGTGAGTACAGTACTTTGAGAGACACTTACCTTGTTTTTTGTTGTGTTTCCAGTCCTCGTTTCCATCTTGGTCCTGGGACCAGTTCTCACCCACAATGGATTCCACCGTGGAGAATCAGCCAGAAGATATGCACCACCCATGGCCTTATTAAAAAAAATATTGAAAGATTATTGAAAGACTATTCAGTACAGCAGGACAGATTCTCTCTCCCAAAAGAGACAGACTGGACAAAAAAATCTTCTGAACTTGAACAATAAATTCTTGCTGCAATATTAAAATGTGTCAGTTCATGGGACGTTAGGAGACAAGAGATGTTTCCAAATGACTCAACACTTGGGTCCAAGTTTTGCAAATGGTGTCAGGAAGTTAAAATATTGTTCACTATTGACCCATTACAAGGTTGACTAGACAGTATTTTAATCAGAGTTGATGACAAACTGGAGTTGAAGTGATCAATGTCTATTCCTTTGTTAGGTCTAATGCTCCTTTTTTCATCAGACAACTTTTACTTCAATGTTTTTACTGGTTTTATTTTGTGTTAAATAAAAAAATTCAGAGGTATAATCATTCCTCTTTCTTATTTTATTTAATGACATTTAACCTGCAGGTCATCCCTGAAATTCTGACGCACACAGAATCACAAGCCCAAGTGTGAACGGTGTCACACAATAAAAACATGCACTATCTGCAGCATTGTTCTTTAAACTGGAACAACACTTTTAAAGTATTACAGAAAATATACATACAGTACGCACACTTAATGATACTGTAGGCCATTGCGTTAGGTAATACATTCAGCAAGTACTTTTACTTTAATACTTTAAGTATTTTTAAAAGCAAATACTTATTTACTTTTACTTAAGTAAAAACATTAATGTGGTACTTCTACTTACACTAGAGTACATTTTTGTCTGTTTATTTGTACTTTTACTTAAGTACAGTGTTTGAGTACTTTCTCCTCCACCACTGCTTTTAACTAGCATTTTGATACTTTCAGCAAAAAAATTGCTACTTTTAGTGTTTTGCTACTCATCAATATTTTCCTCTTTTTGCTGAAGCTTAGCAGTTTAAGCATCTGTCTTGTAGCTACTGTCAGGAGATGTGGCAGAGTGAAGAAATATGTTTATAAAAAATGTTACATACTGAACCTTTAACACAGACACTGAGGAGTAAAACAGTTCATGACATGAGCTGAAGATGGACAGACAGGAGTCGTCTTCAGACATTCGGGTTTATAATAACTAGCAACTTTTATAATGTTGTACAATACACCACAGATAAGCACAACTAGTAACTAGCTATTGTTGACTGACCACAACACATCACATCACGCACACAGAGAGATCAGCTCAAACTTTGCTCATGTAGCGATTCATTAAACTCACTTAATATTACTTGCTTACCTGTGTAGAAAGGCACCATTAATAATTACTGCTGTTCAACGTCGCTAGTTGCGTGTGTCAGCTCTGACTGTGTACAGAGATGGTCCCCCGCTCCCCCCTCCTCCTCGGCTAACCGGAAACACACGAACCGCAGCGATCACGAGACGAGTCCAAGCCTCCGGGCGACGGAAAATGCGACCTGTACAGTCCAATAGTTTTGGACAGATGGGACATAAACTGCGCATGCGCTTAGCACTAGTTTATAATTAGATTCAATGGAAAAGCCGTTAGCGTGTGGTTAGCGGCGCCCAGCGGGGGAACCGGAAGTACGTCACAATCAGAAAACGTTTTTTGAAACAAACATCATTACTCATAAATTATTTATCCTACACAACTAAAAACATATATGCATACATTTCAAAATATTTTTATTTTATTATTTCATTTTTATTTAAAAAAAAATTAAATCTTCTTCAAATGGTGAAGAGCTGCAGGTTCCAGAGGGGTGGCGCCCCTAGCGCCCTCTAGTGGCGGCCGCCGCTGCGATCTGGTAAACATTTCTTAAAATCTTCTATTAATATCAGGTGTTTAAACTGTTCAAAACTAGTCACTGAACTAGCCGCGCACCATTGATTAGGGAGGATTTCTTTTTCTCACATATAGTCAGCGTAAGTCTGACTCTCAAGTTTTCTTAACTTCCGGAACTTTTGTCTGTATGCTTCTGGAACTAAGTCATAAGCCCGCAGGATAGCTTCTTTTACTTTCACGTAATCATTACTGTCGGCTATCGAAAGAGATGCATAAGCATCCTGAGCTTTTCCCGTTAATTTGTGCTGTAATAATAACAGCCAGGCATGTTCAGGCCACTTGTGTGCAAGTGTGTGAGTGTGCAGTTTTCTCAAACAGAACAAAATATCTGTCTACGTCACTCTCATTGAATGAAGGTACACATGATAGATTGCTACTCACATCAAAACTGGGCGCAACCGGTGGAGACGGAGTCTTTCTTTGTTCCAGCTCCTTCAGGCGGATTTGAGCATCCAACTCCATTTTTCATTGCTCATGTTCGCATAACATTTCTTTCTCCCTTAAAGCTGTCTGTTGCGCCAGCTCAGCGGCCCTCTCCGCAACTTCTGCTTTTCACATTTCCAGTTCAAGCTCTTTCAAACGCACCTCTTTATCTACAGCATAAGAGGATGGAGTCCTCACAGGACTTTCTGAAACTCTTTCAGCAGAAAAAACTTCAATACGAGCTAACCCTGCGACTAATTCATTTTCTATTGCCTCCCTTCTAATGCGTTTATCTACAGTGATCTCGTAGTGTTCTGCTACACACAATAACTGCTCTTTTGTGCAGCTAGCCAGAGCCTCAATTGTAGGTTCCTCCACGAAACTATCTAAGTTGAACTCCATGTTCACACACAAAAGACAGTTGTCTGTTCAATTCACTGAATACAACAGTATTAAAATATCCGGACCGCAATTGAACGTAGCAGACGCGCAGCTATGAGCGCTCAACAAATCAGTAGTTTTTCAAGCTGATTCAACTCAACTATGAGTGGAAACACCACGACAATATCTGATAGTATTTAGGCTATTAGACACACAAGAGAACTACAAAATGTTTTTAGTCAGCGGCTAGCTGTCAAAACAGATGTGTGGGACGTCTAACAAGCAGAGTACAGCAGGTGCGCAAAAAACACGCAGCTTACCACTACTTTAGTTCTCTCCTACATAAATACAAACTAGCTCATATTAGTCATCACGTGATAAGCCCCCAATAAATGTGTTACGGCTGGAAACAGCCAAAACATATTCAATGGACACTGGACACAGAAGAAGTTTAACAAAAAAATTATTTAACTAAAACTAAGAGCATCCAAGCCGGCGAGGTCCTTTATGGATTCTCCCATCTGACCCGGAACGTCTTCTCCTTCTCCAAACGAATGGAGGACTGGTGAGTTTGGCCAAAAAGAACAAAACGCCACTCAGGCAGACCTAACCCTGTACAGGGCCATCATGTCTCCCCAAGCAACGATCTACCTTACCAAAAAGTCCCTAAACAAACAAAATACGAAAACTGGACTACCAACACTCACATAGGCAAAAGTACAACAAAAATGAAAAAGAGAAAAAAGCAACAGTTCCCTCACTGTTGTCCCCAGCTGTCCTCCTCCTGGAAAGCTGTACAAACGCTGCCCTCAGTGTCACCAATAATAGACTCAATTAAGCCTCACAGGCACAAACACAGGTACACACCTCCTAAGTCAAAGCATAAGTTTCAGTCAGCACTTAAGGTGTCTTAACCTACATAGAACTCTACTTTAAAGCAGTCAGAGTCACTTTCAGAGCTCAATCAGCTCAACTACTACTCCTCCGTGGAGCAAACTCACTAACAAGCAGAGAGGGTAGAGATCTCCCTGTGTCAGTACACCACACAGCTTTACAGATGCCATTCAACACTTGGTTTGTTACCTTTAGTGTATCCTCAGCATGTTCATACAAACCTCGGCTGATTTTCTTGTGCTCTTTCCTACACCAGCCTGTTACTTGGTCCACAAGCCAAATCTTGTGTCAAGCTTCCACACTTGCTCCCAGCAAGTCTCCACACTGCTCAAAGCACTGCCTGTGAAATATAAAGGCAGGACCTGCAGGTGAACACCTGTGCTGCCTAATTAAGCTTGATTAGAAGACTGAAAAAAAACAGGAGGGTGCAGTGAGCTTAGACTGTTGTTTTAAACATATTTAAAAACCCTGGGGTACATAACAGCGATTTAAATATGAAAATGTACTAGTGGGAGAGTCTACGTGAAATTAATAATGTCCAGTTAACCAATGAATACAAGGTGCAGTGGTGGGAGTTACAGCCAGTTATGAATCTTAACACACCATGCTAAACAACATCCAACATCTGCAGGGTGCTTGTAGGAGCGTTCATGTAAATAATAGAATAGAATAGAATATATCTTTATTGGCATATTTGCACCAAGGTACAAAGTGTTGCAATTGGCGCACACACCATCCTAAGAGGGACGTACGCACGGAAGCCACAGCAGTATAAAACCGTGTCGCCAAAAATCAGATATGGAAAAAGGAACATACAGTCGGGTAATCATGGTATTCAAAAAAGAATCTATCACATTTTGTCTTAGGACACTCTATGATAAAGTCCAAAATACTCTACCAGCTTTAGCACGAATAAAGACAAGACATGTTGCATGTGATGACGACAAGCAGGGAGATTTAGTCCGTGAGTAATCATTTCAGATAAGCACAGTCTTGCAGATGGTTCAGCTCGGCTCCATCCGAACGCACACACAGAGACCTCTGGGGGAAGGGGGGAGGGCAGCGAGTTCTCAACAGCTTTCGACTCCAGGAGAAGTTTTGCAGACAGCCTTCTTTTCAAGGTCGCTCAGAATCCCGATTAGATTAGTCGCTTTATTTATTTTCAGGTCAGGCCACAGTGTACTTTTGACTGCAACCTTCCAAGTCCAGGTGCTGTTCAGGTCCAAATCGCCGAATCATGTGAGGTTCCGAGCTACAAATCCCCATCTGTGCCCTGATTGAGCCCGGACGGCTGTAAACGAGTCCCAAAACGCACCGCAGGTCCGCGGCTGTCCACCGCTGCTCCCATCGTGCGGTTCAGCTCATACAACAGCTGGGACGTTGAGGTCATAGCCCGGATCAAAGAATCTTGCTGAGCAGGAAGTCTCGCCAGCGCGTTGATCGCCGCGGTAGCCTTCCTCAGCTTCCAGTAGCAGAAACCTCCACCAACGCCAAAAAACAGAGTAGCTGCCACCAATATCCAAATAATCCACAAATCTTCCACGTCTTCGACAGAAAGAACGGTCAGACACATTGGCTTCCACTCACTCCACGAGTCCATAATGTATCCCACCGCATGCGTGTCGAAGGGGCAAGCCGCTTCTCCTGGCCCGATTCGCTAATGTCACCGTAATCAGTGGAGGGAAGGAAAGTAGCAGTTACAAAGTGTTTCCTAGCATTCAGAATTAGACAGGATCTGCTTCTGAAAAAGAAACCCAGCTTTACCTACAGTTTCTTTACCAAGTTTTTGACATGAGGCTTAAAAGAGAGATGCGAATCGACCAAAATACCTAAGTATTTGTAAGAATCAACAAACTCAATAGGGACACCATTTGAGGATAAAATAGAAGGGACGACTGCTGGAACTGACTTCCTGTTTGAAAACGACATCCCATTGGTTTTCTCATGAATTTATTTGGTTGCACATTTGACATCTTCTCGCTCACAGGTGGTCCATACAGACACGAGATCTTAGGAGCTCCAGGGAACACCGGGAAGAAGGCCGTGACACGGACCAGAGAAAATGGCTTTTCTGATGTGAGCAGTTTAAATTTACAGAACAAAACTTCATGATCTTCATGATTAAGATGCGACTTCCCTTCAATCACCAACAGGAGAAAACATTAAAAGAAGAATGTCCAGGTTTCTACCCTGTTCTCTTTGAAATCTGTTTTTTTTGTATTATATTTTACTAGTTTTACTTTTTTCAGTTTTCGGCTGGTTTAGCTTGTGTTCTGACTGAGCATCAGTTCTTCATGTTTTAACTTTGATTATTCAGTTTAAGCTTATTTTGTAACGCCTTCAGAAATTTTCCACAGAGTTTTTTTTAGCATTCATGCTGCATTTTTGTAGAAAATCACTTTTATTATTGTTATTTTTTACGTCTCTCTCTCTCTGTCTGATGACACAATGAACACTGAAGGGGAAAAAAGCAGAATTTAATTCAAAATGATGCCTGCTTTGGTTCAGATTTTGTACATTTTAGCAGAGAACAAAGTCATCCAGGTTGCTGCAGATGAGACAGTGCACCTCAGAAAACCGCTTTCAGCTTTGTGTTACAGGCGCCTCAGTAACCTTCAAACTCAGCGTAATGAAAAGAATAAAAAGAAATAAAAAGCTCTTGTGCTGCTAATCTGTTGCAGGCAGGCAGGCTTGTGTGAAAGGTTTCCTCCTTTTTCTTTTTTCTTACCAGGAAGACCTTGAGAGGCGAGCCTGCTGCCACTCCGAGTCAAAGAAAAGTCTCGTTTCATTTGATCCTGTTATTAATTATAACAAAAACTTAATGGCTTTCTCAGCAGAATGGATTTTTGACATTTTCTTGCTGAACTCTGCAAACAATTTATGAAGTTCAGAACGATGTCTCCGAGGCATGTCAGATGAAAACACTTTGGCCTTGGGTTTTATCTCATTTTACAATAAAATGTATGTTGGTCTCCCCACCTTTATTATCACAATCGTTTTTTTTTATTCTGCTTGTTCACACACACATGTCATAATAGTTCTCTGTGTGTGGTTACATAACATTTTAAACCATTTAGATCATTTGCACAGCTAAAACAAATACATGTATAATTATTAAATACTACAAGGTACAAAGTTCCTGGAGAAACTCTGACGGGGACTGCCATATTGTGGACAATTTCAAAATTTGATTTGACAGTACTATGTGTTGTGGTTCGCTCTCAGCCACCACCATAACAAAGTTCAGCTCAATGTGGCTAAATAAATAAAAAAATCTATGACGTATTTTTTTAAGCTATGGTGGCCATCTTGGATTTTTGATTTGGATTCAATAAGTGATGGGGAACATTCTCAGCTACAACTACACCAAATTTCAGCTCTATGTGTAGCCATTTAAATTTAGCTTTGGTGGCCATCTTGAATTTTTTATTTGAAGTCAGCATTTATAGGGACTGATCTCAGCTACCACACCAAACTTTTGCTTATATCTTTTAAAAAAGCTGATTTATGGGTTGTTTCAATGTGAAAAATGGCATCTATATGCAAATTTCATCGCTCTGGTAACGTGAAACACCAATAATGTCAATGTCAATTTTATTTATATAGCACATAAAAACAACCGAAGTCGACCAAAGTGCTTTACAGTTAAAAACATTAACAATAAAAGTAAAAGCACACATCATGGTGCTGAGCCGGTCGTTTTGATACAGTATAGCATTTGTGGGGGTACATGTTGTTTGGGCCTCATTAAAGTTGAAGTAAGAGTCAGAGATTCTTTGTCATTCGCACCACATGTGGTACATGTGATGAAACGAGAATATGTACACAGGGTCCCAGTTACATCCAACAATAAAATGTAAAAGAGAAACAGTAATAACATCTAAGATATGAACTAAGAAAAACATCAACTAAAAATGCACTAAGCACTAAAAGCATAAAAACTACTTCGAACAGCAGCACAAACATGAGTCTGTATGAGCAGATGAGCACGAATGAACACAGAAACATGAAACAGATCAGCAGCAACATGAAACAGATCAGCAGCAACATGATGTGATATTTCACCAGTGATTATTCTGGTTAGATGTTCATGAGTCTAACAGCCTCAGGGTAGAAGCTGTTCCTCAGTCTAGTGGTTCTACACTTGATGCACCTCAACCTCCTTCCTGAGGGGAGTGGGGCAAAAAGTGTGTGTGCTGGGTGAGTGGGGTCTTTCATGATGCAGGTGGCCCTCTTCCTGCATCTGGAGGTGTAGATGTCTGTGATGGTGGGGAGACTGACTCCAACATACTTCTGTGCAGCCTTCACCACTCTCTGTAAAGCTTTTCTTTCTGCAGCTGTGCAGCCTCCATGCCACACGTTGATGCTGGAGCACAGGATGCTCTCCACTGCACACCTGTAGAAGGAGGTGAGGACTGGGCTGCTCAGACCAGCTCGTCTCAGCCGTCTGAGGAAGTAGAGTCTCTGATGACCTTTCTTGATCAGGCTGGTGGTGTTGTTGCTCCAGCTGAGGTTATCATTCAAGTGTACACCCAAGTATTTGTAGCTGGAGACCACTTCCACTGCAGATCCTCCTATGTTCAGTGGGGTGTGGGTGTGTTTGTTCCTTCTGAAGTCCACAATCATCTGCTTTGTCTTCGTCACATTGATGTGAAGGTTATTCTCTTTGCACCAGCTCTCCAGGTGTTCCACCTCCTGCCTGTATCTGGACTCATCATTGTTTGTGATGCATCCCACCACCGCTGTATCATCTGCAAACTTTTCGATATGACAGCCTGGATGGCTGCACAATCATATTCATTCATTCAACCTATATTTAGGCAGGTTAATCTCACTGAGCCTCGAGGACTCATTTACAAGAGAAATCTGGCTACAAACAAAGAATGATGACAACAGCAACAGTAGATTTTCCTTGAACAATCAACAATAGACAAACATAAGAGAGGCATACAGATTTTTTTAACAAGTTAAAACAAAGATATCAAAGTAGCAAAACAGACAAATTATAAGGTAGATGTAGAAAATCAAAAACAGGAACATGTCTGCATTGGTTTTTGCCAGGATTCCAACAGATTCTTAAAGCCATTTAGAGAGGTCAAGGCCGAGAGCTTCAGATCTTTTTGTAAGATATTCCAGGAAGCAGCTGCAGGACCGGAGTAGGAGAAGGCCCTTTTGCCAAGTTCATTTCTCACTGACAGAACCCTGCAGGTAATCATGTCCTGAGAGCGCACGCTGTAGCTGCACTCACGCAGAGACATGTAGGAGGAGATGTATGAAGGCAGTAGACCAAGAAGTGATTTAAAGATGAAAATGTACCAGTGGAAGAGTCTGTGTGAGGTTAATGATGTCCAGTTAACCAGTGAATACAGGGTGCAGTGGTGGGTACGATAATCACAGCCAGTTATGAATCTTAGTGCACCATGATAGACAACATCCAACATCCGCAGGGTGCTTGTAGGAGCATTCATGTAGAGAATGTCACCGTAATCAATGGAGGGAAGGAAAGTCACAGTTACAAGGTGTTTCCTAGCATTCAGAGTTAGACATGATCTGTTTCTGAAAAAGAAACCCAGTTTAAAGTGCCGACTAAACACAGGCTGAGAAAGTACCTCTTCCCCCTGAAGCAGTTTGAAAATCTCTCTGAAAATGGGCGTGTCGAGAGACAAGGAGGGGTGGAGGTAGAGTTGTGCTTTTGTCCACGCCTCCACCAGCAAAAACCTAAAACAAATTAAACCTCTAGCCAACAACATACACCAAGCAACAACAAAGGATAAACATGTAGATATATTTATCTATTCCACCCATTCCATCCAAAACCAAAGGCTTAAAAAAAAGGGAAAAAAAGAAAAATAAAACCGCTTGTCAGGAGTGAAATGTGGCACTTCCATATAAGGTATGAATGCTGCAGGACCTTCTCATCTCTGCAGGGGATTGGCTCTGCTTGAACCACCTTTGTGATGTCACACATGAGCAGACACATCACACATGAGCGTTTGGACAAATAAGTAAATTAAGGTGTAATCCACCGGTTCAACCCCATAGAGGTCACCGTAAACATGTTTTTAGACCAGGGTTTAGTCGCTCTTTAACTTTCAGTTGTTTTTTTTTACTAGGTTTTCCACGTGGAGTTTAAAAGAGAGATGCAAATCGACCAGGATACCCAAATATTTATAGGAATCAACAAACTCAATAGGGACAACATTTGAGGATAAAATCAGAGGAAGAACTGCTGGGACCGACTTCCTATTTGAAAAAAGCATCCCTTTTGTTTTATCAGCATTTAGGACAAGTTTGAGACGGAACAAATCTGACTGGATGATGTCAAAAGTGGATTGCAAAAGCTGGAAAGCCTTAGCAACTGTTTTAGCTCGACAGTAAACAACTGTGTCATCAGCATAGAAATGTAAGGATGCATCAGGGATGCTCTGACCTACATTACCTATGTAGATTGTAAAGAGGGTTGGTCCTAAGACTGAGCCTTGTGGTACACCATTGTTGACTGTTAAATAACTGGAAGAAGTACCATTATGTTGAACACATTGCCTCCGATCGGAAAGATAGTTAGAAAATCAACCAATGGTGTGATCTGAGAAACCGATTTCTGAGAGCTTATGACACAAGATGTTATGATCCATGTTGCACCCTTGAAAAGAACTCAAAAAAAGTATATAGATTTTGCTCTTTTGTGCAACGTCATTAAACAAAACCCACAGGTCGAGCGTACAGCACATGTAGTTTTCTGCCATTTTTTTTGTGCACAACCCCCAATCACCGGTCATGAACTCTCTATTCCCATTATGCATTGCGTCTCTCTTAAAAAGGCATTATTATGACAGAACTCCATGGAATAAAAAAAATAGCTTTAGCACATATTTCACTATAAACTAAATGAATTGTTTTAAACCAAATATCAAATTAAATAACTGCTTGACCAACAAAATCAATATAACAATTAATTAAACATCATCACGTTCCTACTGATCTTCAGGGTTCTACATCCACAGTGTCAAAAGCTTTAGACAGGTCTAAGAAAAGTGCAGCACAATAATCCTTAGCATCCAATGCTTCAACAATGTCATTAAGAACCTTCAGTGAAGCAGTTGTTGTGCTGTGTTGTTTCCTGAAACCAGATTGATGGAGAGGTAAGATGTTAAATGAGTCCAGATCATTTTTGATTTGAGAGTTTATCAGTTTTTCTAGAACCTTGGCTAAAATGCAGAGTTTAGAGATTGGTTGATAATTGTTCAGTGAGGTGGGGTCACCTCCCTTCAGCAAAGGAAGAACAAAGGCTGTTTTCCAAGCATCCGGAATGGTGTTTTGTCTTATGGACAGATTAAAGATGTGGGTCACAGGGACTGTGATGATATGAGCAGCCAGCCTTAAGAAATAAGGTGGAAGTTCATCTGGACCTGCAGATTTTTTAGGATCAAGATCTTTTAACAGTTTATTTACCTCACTGACTGAGAACGGAGAAAAAGAGAAGGTGTGATTAACAGATGGTTGACTTGTAGGAGGGATTTGATTTGTAGAAGTTTGATTATTAGATGAAGTGGCTGATTTTCCATTAGTAACTGTGTCAAATAATGAACTAGAAGCAACAAAATGTTTGTTGAAACAGTTCAGGATCTCGTGCTTATTTGACACAGGAACAGAGTTAACGAGAATTTGTGATGGGAGGTCAGATGATTGGGGGATGCCTGAGAGAGATTTGATGGTTTTCCAGATTTTTTTGGGGTCGTTTAGATTTTTGGAGGTCTAAGATAAGAAATAGTTACGTTTTGCAGCTTTGATGGCAGGTGTGCATTTATTCCTCAGCTGCCGAAAATTCAACCAATCAGTGTCTGAGCCTGATTTTCTCGCTGCTGCCCAAAGATAGTCTCTCCTGTGCAGGAGGCCAGCTAGTTCAGGAGTAAATCAGGGGCTGCCAAGTCCCTTTATCCTGAACTGGCAGAAAGAAGCGTGTTTGTTCACAAAATAAATGAAACTACTATACTATGAAAATAGTTCCAGGCAGGTACAGTAGGTACTAGATATACTTTTTACACTTTTATACTACTATGCAAAAAACTCAGGACAGTATTACACTTTTTATTATTTCATTTTATGCTTATGTTTATTAAATGTTTAGTGTTTTAGTGTTGGTGTAACTTTTCATACTTTCATACTACTACTATGCAAAAACTACTATGCAAAAACTCAGGACAGTATTACACTTTTATTATTTCATTTTATGCTTATGTTTATTAAATGTTTCAGTGTTTTAGTGTTTAAATGGTTACTGTTGCACCGAGAGACTGAGAGAAACGCAATTTCAATCCTGTGTATGTCCTGTACAAATTGCAGTTTTGACAATAAAGTTGACTTTGACTTTGAAAAACTGTTCAGTACAGCAGGACTGATTCTCTCTCCCAAAAGAGCCAGACTGGACTCAAAAAAACTTTGAAAACCAACTTCTTCTAAACTTGAACAATAAATTCTTGCTGCAATATTAAAATGTGTCAGTTCATGGGATGTTAGGAGAAAAGAGATGTCTCCAAATGTCTCAACACTCAGGTCAAAGTTTTAAAAATGGTGTCAGGAAGTTAATATATTGTTCACTATTGACCCATTACAAGGTTGACTAGACAGTATTTTAACTAGAGTTGATGACAAACTGCAGTTGAAATGATCAGAGCCTGTTCCTTTGTTAGTTGTGTCTAATGCTCCTTTTTTCTGTCAGACAACTTTTACTAAAATGTTTTTATTGCAGTTAAAATGACACATTGGTTTTGTTTTGTGTTAAATAAAAACTTTCAAAGGCATAATCATTGCTATTTCTTATTTTGCTTAATGACATTTAACTCTGCATGTCATCCCTGAAATTCTGATGCACAGATTCACAAGTCCAAGTGTGAACTGTGTCACAGAGTAAACACAATAAAAACATGTATTATCTGCAGCATTGTTCTTTAAAATGACTCAACACTATTATTGTATTACAGAAAATATACATACGGTAGGAATACGTAATGATATTGTAGACCATTGCATTAGGTAATACATTCAGCAAGTACTTTTACTTTAATACTTTAAGTATTTTTAAAAGCAAGTACTTATTTACTTTTACTTAAATAAAAACATTAATATGGTCCTTCTACTTTTACTAGAGTACATGTTTCACTGTTTATTTGTACTTTTACTTAAGTACAGTGTTTGAGTGCTTTCTCCACCACTGACAATAAATGCTCAAGTTTCTCAAAGATCTTGTGCAATGAGCAGCAATTGTGACTTGTTTGACTCTCAGCTACTACCACTTTAAATTTTAGCTCAACATTCATAAAATTGACAGAGTTGTAGTCATTTTGTGTCTCCCATGATGAGTTGGCTGTGATGGCCATCTTGAAGAGAGATGACTACAAAAGCTAGTCAGTTTTAGAACTACATCCGACGATGTCTTTCATTAAAATTCATCAGGGGTGTCAAACTCACTTACAAAAGGGGGCCAAAATGAAAACCTTTTTCAAACTAAGGGCCAGTTTGCACCCAATATCTTTACTTGGTTGCAGGTTCCTCAAGAGTTTGATTGGTCTCTTGATTGTTCAGTTTTGACATCATAATCAAAGATTACTGAAAAAATTAAAGTGATAAAAGTATTTTACATTTAAAATAACGTCTTAGGGGCCAGATGTCAACATTTGGCCCCTGGGGACCATTAGATATTTTGCTTGTGGACTGTAAATATTTAAATACAAAACATGAAACAAAGATCTTGTACAGTTTAATATTGCTAAGAATATGTGTTGAGGATCAGCCTCAGCTACAACCACAACAAATTATAGGTTGATATGTAAAACATTCACATCTCAGTTTTTTATCAGTCGTTTTTGATGCACATCTTGAATGAGACTGACTCCAAAACTTGAACAGTTAAATATCTACATATAAAATTATAGCGGATTTCATTAAATTTCCTCCAGGGATTCATAAGATTTTTATTTTTTTGCCAACGCAAAATAAAATAATTACCTGTCATTCATCATATTTCCAGCAGGGGGTAGTATATCATCGTTTTCCAACCTTTTTTTTTTCGGCATCTTTTCATTTGCAACTGGTTTTTTGTTGCAGTTTTTATACCATTTGTGAGAAACGTGGCTTGTAGTTTGTTATACTTTCATATTATTTAAATTAGTTTTTACTTTCCTGTAACATGTTTGATAAATCTCACTCAAGTCCGGCGTTAATAAGTCATACCAGGTGAGATTTTGGCTTCAATATGTTTTAGCTTGATTTTAGTTTTGGGGGAAACACATCACGGAAAAGACTGTTTATTTCAAAGAGCCCCAAGCCCCGCCCACTTCCGCCGACAGGCTGCATTTTAATTGGAGCAGGCTTCAGTCAATCACGCAGCATCTCCCCAGCAGGGATGCTGCTGTCAGAGGGACAGAGCTGCATGTGTGAGTTTGTCAGATCAGACAGGCTGCTGCTTGTGCGGCTCAGATTATAATCTGGATGAGGACATCTCCTCATCATCTGTAAATTAATGTTGCTACTCGGATGCGGTGTTTTCCACCTAAAGGTAAGTCTCTCTCTTTTTCTGTTCTTATTTTAATCTCTTGAATCTCACTAAACCATCACCCCTTCCACAAATGTCTAACTCTGGCTGTTTTAATCAAAGTTCAACTCAAAGCTCTTCGGTACAGACTTAAAGACATGCAGCAGTGAAATCTGAGTTCTCGCTTCAAAGTTAAACAAACAGCAGTGGAGTGCATTTAACAATCGATTTAAAGCCCTGTGGAGTTTTCCATGCAGCAGATATTTTATGGATGTAATTTGCAATTCATGCAGAAAATACCAATAGATCATTTTGGTCTCCATGGCAACCCCAAGTCTCTTCCTTTTAAAAGGAAAGAGTTGGAGGAGATTTTTGTGAAGGCAAGCAGATGTCTAGTCTGAACTCAGGAGGAAGTAAAGAGTTTGTTTTACACTTGTGATAAAAGGTTGAAGGTGTTTGTGGCTGTGAGCGTGGATTTGAGGCCTTCGGCATCATTCTGCTTTCTGCAGAGTCTTTCGTTCAACAATAAATTTGCTTTTTAATGACTTTGGTTTGAATTAAAAAGTGACAACGTTCAGCTTTTAGAGAAGTGGTGATGTTGGGATTTACACGACGTTCTCTCAGTTCTCTGGCTGTATCAAGAGAACCACAGAGGAGTCTCTTCTCGGGTGTTGTTCAGACATGTCATGGTTTTCTCACAGGAATTCAGAGCAAAGTCCTCATGCTTTATGATGCAGCGCTTTGTTTTGTTTTTATATAATTTCTTCTATTTACTTTTCATTTTATACGCTTTTAGAGGATTGTCTAATGTTGTCTCGTCTGTGTTCTTTGTTTAAAACAGGTCTCTTGTAAATGAGTTCTCGAGGCTCAGTGAGACTAACCTGTATACATAAAGGTTTGGATGTGGCAAGAAATGGGCACACTGCATGCTCATATGCTCTAACTGTGGAAAGTCTTGTTCCTAAAGGCAGGATTGTTGTTTTGTAGAGAAACTCAAACCGCTGGAGGCTTTTTGGGAAGACACTGTGAACTCCTTCCTTCTTTCTGTTGTTCTCTGGAGGCTGGGGTTGGTTTCGTGGCCTGTTTGCTTCCTCCTCCTGGGGAGTTTCGCCTCCCTCACAGCTTTGTGTCAGACACAGAGAGACCAGGCAGGGAATCAAATCTGTGGAATGCTGCAGACAAGAAAAACACTGACGTCTGTGCAGTTTGTACAGCATCGAGGTTCTGCTTTTTTTATTTTTTTTTCCTTTACGTTCATCTGAGAAGGTTTGACAATAAACCTGAAATGTTTTGTGCTATAAGACTTTATATCACAGGGAGAGTTTCTGCAGCCTTCTGGATCATCCTCGTCCTGCAATTTCACAGTGCAGGTAGCACAGTTTGTCAATCTTCCAAGTTTATTGACTGTCAATTCCAAAAAACTTTTATAACACAAGAAGAGATGGTAAAGGATATAAACTGTAGAAGATTTTGAGTCATCCACACGTTTTACAGCAGTCTGTGTTGCCTCAGGGTGTCTGAAAATCCACCAATCAACAGGTGTGTCGTGCAGACAATGAATAAAAATACTTCGAAAACAAGTGGGATTTGAGGGTTTGTTTTCCTCTCTGTGTGTGATTATGTAATTATTCTTCAATTTCATGCATGAACATGTACAAGTTATGCTATTTAAGATGTTGTTAGGAGAAACTGCAGGATTTGCTTTACAAATTCTTGTTATCTTTGCAAAAATATATTTTAGCATTTATTTATTTATTCTATATTTTGTATTAAAACAAGTAGTCAAATCACACACATATATTTGATTGTTTTCTTTTTTGTTGAAATCAGTGCTCTGGTTCTTTAACGGCAGCAGTTTGTCTCGCCTTCAGCCTCCTTCAGGCGTCAGAGAGACTGAAGCTAAAAGGCTGATTTCAGAAGTGGCTGACTGACTGACAAATATCAGCATGAAATTTTAATGAAGACGAATCTACAAGATACAATACTTTTAACTAAAGGCAACAATGACACACCAGCCGACTTCCATATGTTCTGCTTTCTGTGCTGTGTATGGAAATAATCTTTACCATTTTAGGCAGCTGTTTCCTATGAGCTCTGTTTATAATACTGTATATATATGTATATATATATATGTATATATATACTGTATATATATATACTGTATATATATAGATACAGGTGGTCCCCGACTTACGACACAGTTCCGTTCCTACGTCCGTTCGTGTCATGATCTGGTGTTTTAGGTTTGAACCCACGTGCAAGAAAATAGAATGGCTCATGAATGAAAAATAAATAATGATTTATTTAACAAAACAAAATGCTGGCAGAGCAGCAGAGTCACTTACTGAAATCGACAGGAGCAGGAACAGATCATACACTATGGAAGGACAAAGCCCGGATGCCCAAGGAGTGAAAACACAAAGTCTAAATACTGACACTAACAAGACAGGAGTGAATGATGACACAGACAACAGAGGTGCAGGAAAATAGACAGAACCGTGTCATAACCCCCCCTCAAGGGTGGCACCTGACACCCCCAAAGTGGGCCCCCACATAACCAAGGAGGGTGGGGGAGGAGACAGGACGGACGGCACAAGAAGATAGATCCCCAAAACAAGGCAGACAGGTAAGAGCTTGGAAGAAGAAGAAAAATAAGGAAAATAACATCTATGCCCAAGAGATCAGGCGGCCGGCCGGGAGGTCATCCAGCAGGCCGGAGCACGTCAGGCGGGTGGCCGTCCATCAGACTGAGGCTGGCCGGGCGGGTGGCTGGGAGGCCGTCCAGCAGGCTGGAGAATGTCGGGCGGTCGGCTGGGAGGCCGTCCAGCAGGCTGGAGAACGTCGGGCGGGCAGTCAGGAGACCATCCAGCAGGCTGGAGAACATCGGGCGGACGGGCGGGAGGCTGTCCAGAGCGGGTAGTCCTGGCAGCTGCTGGACCAGAGATGGAAGTGCTGACAGCTACGGGACCAGACCTGGGTTCGGCAACAGATGAGGAAGAGACTGCAGCTGATGAGACTGCAGCCGAGGAATCAGCCGATGAGACTGCAGCCGAGGAATCAGCCGATGAGACTGCAGCCGAGGAATCAGCCAATGAGACTGCAGCCGAGTCGGTGTCTGCAGCAGCCGACAATGAGGAGTCTGCAGCAGCCGATGATGAGGAGTCTGCAGCAGCCAACGAAGAGGAGTCTGCACCAGCCGACAATGAGGAGTCTGCAGCAGCAGACGATGAGGAGTCTGCAACAGCCGACGATGAGGAGTTTGCAGCAGCCAACAATGAAGAGTCTGCATCAGCCGACGATAAGGAGTCTGTAGTAGCCGATGATGAAGAGTCTGCAGCAGCCGAAGGGTCGTCGGTCTCTGCAGCCGAAGGGTCGTCGGTCTCTGCAGCCGAAGGGTCATCGGTCTCTGCAGCCAAAGGGTCATCTGTCTCTGCTGCAGGCGATGAGTCCGGTGTGGGGTCTGTAGGTGGCGAAACCAGATGAGCCGGAGCAGACGGCAAGACCAGAGTCCCACGTCGACCTCTCCTTCTGCGGCGGCGAGAAGACAGAGCTGCAACAGGTTGAGGAGTCACAACTGCAGCAGGTGGTGGAGGAGTCACGACTGCAGCAGGTGGTGGAATCAGCAGCTCTGCAGAGATACCATACCATACCATTTTATTTGTAAAGCACTTTCAACAGGAACAAGTCTACACCAAAGTGCTGGACAAACAAACAAACAACAGGCAACACACACAGTGAAGTACAACACGAAAGACATAAAAACATTGCAGATCATAAATAAAACGATCAAATACAAATCAGCTGGTGTTGAAAGCAACAGAATAGTAGTGAGTTTTTAACCGGGATTTGAAAACTGCGAGGGAGGGGGCCTGTCTGACAGGTAGAGGTAACTCATTCCAGAGTCTTGGGCCTGCTACGGAGAAGGCCCTGTCACCTCTGCGCTTCAAGCGAGTTACTGGAACTCTTAAAAGTACCTGGTCCTCTGACCTCAAAGCACGTGGTGGGACATATGGGTGTATCAAATCCGAGAGATAGGCGGGGGCGAGGCTGTTCAGTGATTTGTAGACGTACAGGAGAATTTTGAACTGGACTCTAAGATGAACCGGTAGCCAGTGCAGGGAGGCCAAGACTGGTGTAATGTGCTCTCTTTTACCTGTACTGGTTAAAAATCGGGCTGTTGCGTTCTGAACCAGTTGTAATCGTGCAATGGTGGCCTGACTGACGCCAGTGAGTGATTCGTGATGAGATGACATCATCAGGTGGGCAGGAGTGAGGAGAGTCCGCCTGGACCTCATCACGGCTGGGCGGACCCAAATACTTGGCCACTAGAGCTACCTGCCAACGTTCCAGCTCCTCAAGCGACACCCTCTCTCCCTCCTCCAGAAAGCGGGAGCTGGGCTGTTCTTCTGGTGGCGAGGTTCTCCCCTCCTTGCGTTGGGCTCGGGGTGGAACAACGGTTTGCCCCCCCTCTCTGACAATTGCTTAGGGCCGCCAGGTGACGAGTGAGGAGGAGATGGACAGCGGGGTGCAGCGGTGAGACGAGGTGAAGAGGGATAGAGAGGCCGTGAGGCTGAGGACCTAGGCTTGAGAGCCAGACGGGTTCCCCAGATCAGATTATTTCTCTCCTTCCTCTCTCTGTCTGTCCGGGCAGCTCTGGACTCCTCCAGCTGACAGCCGCCCCATCGGATGACGGGCTTCGCCTCCTCTCGCTCTCGCTTCTCCTTGTCCCGCTGGGCAGTTTTGTCTGCCTCACAAGCGAGCCATGTAAAAATATCTATTTTTCTGCTGGGTTCTTTATGATCCGGGCTTTCTGTCATGATCTGGTGTTTTAGGTTTGAACCCACGTGCAGGAAAATAGAATGGCTCACGAATGCAAAATAAATTCATTAATTCATTCATTCAACCTTTATTTATACAGGCTAGCCTCGTTGAGTCACGGGGACTCATTTACAAGAGGGACCTGTCTCACTCACACCAAACAACCATCCACTCTCACACTCACACCTAGGGTCAATTTTGAGTCACCAATCAGCCTAACAAGCATGTTTTTTGATTTATTTACAAAACAAAACAAAATGCTGGCAGAGCAGCAGAGTCACTTACTGAAATGGACAGGAGCAAGAACAGATCATACACCGTGGAAGGACAAAGCCCGGATGCCCAAAGAGTGAAAACACAGAGTCTAAATACTGACACTAACGAGACAGTGAGGAGCACCTGGAGTGATTAGAATTAGGATCAGCTGTGAATGATGACACAGACAACAGAGGTGCAGGAAAACAGACAGAACCGTGTCAGTTTGTAACTCGAAAATTGTCATATGTCGGAAAATACGTCCAAAAGGCACCTCATACATGCACCTCATATGTCCAAACGGCCCCTCATACATCCAAACGGCACCTCATATGTACAGTACTGTATTTTTACCAAGCACTTAACACATTACCCTACATATTTATCAAAAAACACATACATTTAAGAGCCATAATGAAGGGAAAAAAGAGTTACCGGTAATGGCCAACTGGTATGCTGGTGAAGCCGTTCCTCCGCCTGTTAGCATGTTAGCTCGGTGTCCCTCCAACATCTGAGGCTGCCTTTGGTTTGCGCGGTCCAAACTGTTTACAATAAGGCCTGTTAGCATGTTAACTCCATACATTAGGAGCCATAATGAAGGGGAAAAGAGTTAATAACTTACTGGGAGCTGGTGAAGCCGTTCCTCCGCATGTTAGCTCGGTGTCCCAGCAATATCCGAGGCCGTGAAGCCGTTCCTCCACGTGTTAGCATGTTAGCTTGATATCCCAGCAACATCCGAGGCTGCAAAGCCGTTCCTCCGCCTGAGACGTCCACAGAGTTGACAGAGCGTTTCCAGCTCATGTATCCGAGCGCAGCAATCTCTAATTGGACACACGGTCCGTCCAAAGCCGGCTGTTAAAGCCGGAGCTAACCGAAGCTAACCGAAAACTGCCAGAAACTGCAGGAAACTGCGTAAATCGGCTTCAAAATAATTATAATAATTATAATAATAATACTTTATTTATAAAGCCATTTAAAATAACCACAGCTGCAACAAAGTGCTGTACGCATAAAATCAAGAACATTTAAACACATAAAATAAGATTTTAAAATTTTTATTTTTAAGAGGTGCTTGACGTAACCCCGAAACGTCGTAAGTCGAGGCCGTCGTAAGTCGAGGACTACCTGTATGTGTGTATATATATACACAAACAGGTAGTCCTGTATGGATATACATATAACAATGCTTGACAATGCTTTCTGGAAGTATTCCTGAGCCCATTCTGTTATTTCCTTGACAGTGGCATTCCTGTTTGAGGTGCAGTGACGTTTAAGGGCCCGGAGATCACGAGCATCCAGTAGAGTTTTACGGCCTTGACCCTTACGCACAGCAATTGTTCCAGATTCTCTGAATCTTTTGATGATGTTATGCACGGTTGATGATGATAACTTAAAAGTCTTTGCTATTTTACGCTGGGTAACACCATTCTGGTATTGCTGCACTATCTTTCTGCGCAACAATGGTGGAATTGGTGATCCTCTTACCATCTTGGCTTCTGAGAGACACTGACACTCTGAGAAGCTCTTTTTATACCCAATCATGTTGTCAATTGACCTAATTAGTGTTAATTGGTCTTCCAGCTGTTCGTTATATGCTCAATTTCCTTTTTCCAGCCACTTATTGCTACTTGTCCCAACTTTTTTGGGATTTGTTGACACTGTCAAATTTTGAATCAACACATTTTTCCTTTAAAGTGTTACATTTACTCAGATTAAACTTTTGATCTGTCATCTATGTTCTATTACAAATAAAATATTGACATTTTCCATCTCCACATCATTGCATTCAGTTTTTATTCACAATTTGTTTAGTGTCCCAACTTTTTTGGAATCCTGTTTGTATTACCTGAAGCATTTTCTTATAACCTTTTCCTAACGAGATTTTTTTAATACTATGTAAAATACGTTTGCATTAATTAAAATTAAAAAGCTATTTTAAGCTGATTGTATCATGGAGTGAAAAGTGATAACAGATACCAGCGTGTCTTTCAAAAGCCAGAATCTAGAAGCCGTTTAAAAAAGGTCTGCCCTTGCTGCTTCCATTGTACAAGTATTTAAAAGAAAAGCCAGGTGCTGCAGGTCAAATAAAAACTGACTGACTGATCAGTTTACTGCTCGTGTGTGTTAACACAATGCCAAGATGGAAAGACATCAGCAGAAGAATTAGATGTGTTATTATTCGCTGCTCATCATCCTGGCGAGGAGGAGAGGTCATTTCCAAACTATCTGGAGTCTATTATACAGTGGCCCTGACATTTATGATGACTGCCAATCCTTTCAGGAGAGGATGTCCCAGCTAATGCCCCCCCAGGGTCAGACTGTGTAATCTCAAAGAAATTGCAAAAATCCCAAGAGCTCCATCCCAGATTTTACAGGCCTCAATTAACAGGTCAAAGGTTAAAATTCATGTCAGTATATTAAGGCCCTGTACACACGTAGCCGTTTATCAGTAAAACCGAACAGTTTAGCATGCGGTTTAGCCTTTCATCCACACGTGAACGCCGGTTGATGTAACTATAAACGAATAATAACAAAACTCCGGCCAAAGTGAAGATTTGAGAACTCTCCGCTTTCGCGTCTGCGTGTGGACTTTCAGAACGGACGTTTCAGCTCCAGCTGGAGCTGAAAGTCCGGTTCTGCCGGTTCTCCAGCTGGAGCTGACGTCACATGCTCGGAGAAAAAAAAGCACTAAAAAGTCAACATACCTGCTCTGACATGATTCCCAGTCGACATTTTCCTGCATTTTATTAACTTTGTACTCCAACACGGTATTTTAGTAGTTCAACCTTGCAGTCTGTCCACCCAAAGAAAGGAAAATAAATAACAGGAAGTCGCGGCTGAGTTCAAGGGTTGTGACTGCACTACACTGCTACTACACTGCCACCTATGGGTTCAGCATATTCATTACACGCTCTGTAGTGAAATAAACGGCACATGTAGACGAACATCCAAACATGTATGGACAGAGAAATTTTTTGTGTGCAAATATTCGTTTTTCAAACACCAGGCTACGTGTGTACAGGGCCTTAGATAAAGACTGAACAAATATGAGTTGTTTGAAGAGTTGGCAGAAGGACACCCCCACCCCCCTCCCACCCCACCCCCGCAAGCAAAATAGCATCACGACTTAAATATGTAAAGTTTCATTTGAATGGACGGCCCACAATGTTCTTTGGACAGACAATACCAAAGAGATGTTTACCCATCATGCACAGCTCCATGTTTAGAGAAAACCCAACAGCAAATCGGCACAAACACCTCAAACCAGCTGCAAACATGTGTGCTCAGTGCCGGCTAGTGTTAGCATAGCGGGCTACACTTTAATAATAATAATAATAATAATGTCATATTTTTGTCATCTGTGTATGTTTCCATACAAGACGAAATTTGACTCTGCATTTAACCCAATCACCACCAGGTGGGGCAGTGGGCAGCTATAGAAAGCGCCCGGGGAGCAATTGGGATGAGGTGTGCTGCTCAAACACACCACAAGTTATGCCGTGATAAAGCCTCCTACATACCAGCATGTCCGTGCTGACACTATGATAGCTCCTATCCATCCATCCATTATCCGAAGCACCTCCCTAGGGAGGCGCCATGGAGCATCCTATGCCCGAACCACCTCAACTGGCTTCTCTCGATGTGGAGGAGCAGCGGTTCTACTCTGAGTCTCTCCCGATATCTCTATGGGAGAGTCCAGCTACCCTGCAGAGAAAACTCATTTCAACCGCCGGTATCTACAATTTCATTCTTTCAGTCACTACCCAGAGCTCGTGACCATGTAGGTGAGGGTAACCGACCGGTAAGCCGAGAGCTTTGCCTCAGCTCAGCTCCTTCTTCACCACAATGGACCGGTACAGAGTCCACAATACTGCAGACGCTGCACCAATCCATCTGTCAATCTCAGGCTCCATTCTTCCCAAAACCCCAAAATACTTGAACTCCTCCACTTGAGCAGAACCTCACGCTCGACTCGACGAGAGCAATCCACCCTTTCCGACTGATATCTTGTTGGTTAACAAAAGACGGCTCAAAACACAGCTCCCAGGCTGTTGGAGTGGTTTTAGGCTGTGAAAACCTTCACTCTTTGAACAGTATGGTATCTTGGGAGAGGACTAATCCACCATGATCATGAGCATCTAATTAAGGGATTATAGGTTTCCATTTTTAAGCACATTCGATAAAAGAACTAAGTCAAGTAAACAATAACTTTAAAAATAGAAATAAAAGGCTATATTAAACATATGTGTCAGCTGTAATAACACTACAACTGTGAGAACACCTGGTGCAAAAAGAAGAATTGCAATCTAACTTTAGCTAAACAAATTTTTCAGAGAAGGAAAGTTTAGTTGTTCCCACTATGACTGCTTTAGAGACGTCAACGGTTAGCTTTGGGTGCTGTAACATCCATTTCTTTGAAAAGCTTGATTATCAGAGATTAAGTCAACCCATTAGGCTAATCCATAAAGTTAGGACTGCTGCAACTTTACCCTTGCAGCAAAATAATTATGACGGGCTGCCTGGTCCTTTCGTTGTTGGTTATGTTTTTTGTTACTCGTCAAGGGGTAATCGAAAATACCCCTGGTCCCTCTCTGTTCATCCGTCCATCTGTCCGTGCATGTTGTGAGTATAACTTGAAAAATAAGTGAGGTAATAACTTCCATTTTGGCGTGTGGCCACATTCAGGCGTACAAAAGGTTCCTTTTGAAAATGGAGATACTGCGTCAAAATCAAACATGGCCACCATATATATGTGTGTGTAAACCATCCATCCAATCATGTGAGGAAACTGTAGTTTTAAGCAATATAAAAACAGAAAGTAAAGTTTCCTCACATGATTGGGTTGGCTAAAAATTAATCTGATGGTCAAGGCCACTATTGGCCGCCCCCTGGCTCTGCCATTACTCCTGGTGGTGGATAAAATATCTCACCAGCATCTGCACCACCTCAGACAAAAAAGAACAGTTCTCTGCAGTGTAACACCTAAAAAACATGGTTATCTGCATTCTCTGTTCAACACTCATCTCCAAAACTACAAACATTCACTATTCAAACCCCTCAGTGACAGGGACAAATATCTACTGATTTTTTAATTTTTTTATTACTATTTTATTTTTAGGAATGTGTGCAGAAAATGTTCTTTGTGTAAATTTTGCTCCCTTTTTACATTTTAAGTAAAAATGCACCATGAACCTGAGAGTTGAAGAAATTTGTTAAAACCTGTCAAAAAGTGAATTGTTAAAGCTAAAATAAGCTAAACAGGTTGTAAAAACAGATCTAGGAGCTCAAATTTAGCAAGACAGCTACTAGAAGCTTAAACAAGAAGGTGAGATTCGAGCAAGTCTGCTGGAGAAGATTTTTTTAAAAATTCTGCAAAAGTTATCTCAATGTTTTATGGATTTAAAAAAAAAAAAGTTAAATACTAGTTAAAAATATATCAAATGTGCAACTATTTAAAATCATAGCCCACAATTCCCAACCAAATGAACGTTTTAATAAATGAATGGTTGCAGCAGCACAAAGTATTCAGAAGTAGTTTGATTACCAAAAAATAATAATAATAATAAATTAAAAATGGAAGAAACTAAAAACATAAAAAGTAGAGTGCTGTATCAGCATTCACATTATTAAATGTATCTCCACTCAAGGAAGTAAAGATGTCTGATGTTGTTTTACCTTTTATTATGAGCTATGATATTTCCAAGTGGATTTTATCTATTTATTTATTTTTATTTATGTTACTGGCAAACTGGACTTCTGCTTTGGACGTTTTAGTGTGTGAGATGCTGACTGTCTCAGAGTCTTGAGAAAATTGTGACTTTATTTTTCACGAGTCTTATCATTATATTCAAAAGTAGATTTTAATGATTGTTTTTCTAATATTTTGCAACCTTAAATTAATGATACAACCTTGTTTTTTTCTGCTTTTAATATTTGTTTGGTGTTCCTATTGAGAGGAACTGTTTTATTTGTGTTTTCTTGTCACTTGCCCTCCTTCCTCAGTATTTGCTCCTTTGTGTTGCCTGCTCCTGTCACACCTGTCCTCTATCCCAATCAACCCAGGTGTTCATTCTTGTCTCTCGTCCCTATACATTCTGTGTCCAATTTTTTTCTTCCTTGTCCGTAGATTGTCCAGCCAAAGTGTTCATGTGCTGTTTCCTCTGTGTCTCCATCTTTCCTCCATGTGTTTTGCTGCCATGCCAGCCTTTTGTTTTCATTTAATAAATATTCTTATTTTACCTTCGAGCTCCCCGGGCGTCTGTCTGCACAGTGGGCTCAGCAAACACCAGATCATTATGAGAGCAGATCGTCGAGGTCATTTCCAAATTATGGTTAGAACAAATGTTGAGAGACTGCAGTTGCATCCTAATCAGAGCTGAGTCATAAATACTGCAATTTTTAATTGGGGAAATTCTGCCGGTCGTGACAAAGTGAGGAGCAACCTGTGCTCTGAAATTCAGTCTTTTGTCAACTTTTTATTTTTATTTGCAAAATTATGTTGGCTGGTTGAACTACTCTGGTGTCCTGAGGAGCTGGTGTTAAGTTATGAGACTAACCCGGTCACACATACACACACAGTGCAGATAACAAAGGAGAGGACCTCTGCACATCTGAAAGAGGCAGAGTGGAGGTGGGCGGGGTTTGGAGGCATGAGATGCTGCATGCTGAGGATGTGGTTGTTTAGTTTAACAGGATGCAGTGGTGTCTGAGTGAGTGCTACAACACATCATGTCTGTTTAACAGCTTCAGAAATGAATGAAACCACTTCCTTTTGCTGCACTGAGTGATAAAGGAGCATCTGAATTCATCTCTTACTCATTAGTGTCATCAGGATGATGTTTTCTTTCAGGGCTGTCTTGCAGTCGTCAAAGATTAACAATGTCTCGGAAAGTCATGCACATTCAAAGCTCAGTAGTTTGATGAGGTTTTGCCTTAATCAGGTCTGAAACAGGCGTTGACATCTGTTCATCTCTCTCAGAAAAGAAGCAGCACACACATCGAGAACGAGACTGTCGTCTGGCTAACTTGACCCCGCTCAGTCAACAGACGCTAGAATGAATAATAACAAGTCCCATGAGATGGAGACAGATTTCTGTCTGTGTCATTATTCTTGGCTAAAAGTATTCAGCCATCATAACCTGTGCAGTTTCAAGAATATACATTTGTTTTTTATTTGTTTTTTTCAAGGAAAATTTGACCCATTTTTCATTTTCCTGCAGACAGATTCTGTTTTCACTGCTGGTCTTCTGGACAAACAGTTTTGACTGGAGTTCACTGCCTTGGAGCAAAATCCCATTTAGACGGTTCATTTTCTACAGTGTCTGCAGGCATTTGTACTTTATTCATGAGCTGATTCGGACATCAGTTGTAACGTGACAAGTTTAGTGTTGAAATATTTCTCACATGGAAAAAATGACTTTATTATATTTCAAATATATTTGAATTTTCTATACTATACTGCAAATACACAAAAAGATTAATACATTTTGTATATATATATATATATATATATNTATAATCTAGCTGTTTTTGCAGTCTTATTTTAATTTGATTAAAATTTTAAAAAATCTGTATGCCTCTTTTATAACTGTCTATTGTCATCACTGTTGTCATCATCCTTTGGTTGTAACCAGCTCTCTCTCTCTTGTCATTGAGTCCTGAAAGCTCAATGGGATTATCCTGCCTAAATAAAAGGTTGAATGAATAGTTGAATGAATAAAGTAAACTTTGATACGAAAGGTGTTAAATAATACACATATTTTTATTGAACAATAATCTTCATGCAAACCACTGGTTTGGTCCTCTCACCACCCCGTGTTGGGACTTAGCAGGCACAAGATGGAAGAGTACAACAAAGCCATTACATTCCTTCAAGACATGGTAGCACTCTTCTGTGGACTGAAAATAGGTCAAACAGGAAGCTGGAAACCAGTTCAAACAGGAATTGTGATGGCAACATCTACAATTTTATGTCTACAAAAAGACATGCTGTCCTGTCCCAACACCAGTGGAGTTTCATCAGGCACTGAAATCCATCACAGTTGGGCAGTTCCTTACAACAGTCAAATCTGGAAGCTATCAGGAGAACGATGGCAGTCTTCTGGCAGAGTTCCTGGACATTAAGGAGACATTTCACAGTCCTGTCATAAGTGTGGAGCAGCTGATTGGAAACACAGGTCCTTCTGTATTCTGTACCATCTTACAGGATACATAATAAATAAAGTCATCAAACATTCCAACATCTGTGATGGATGCTCAAGTTCAATTAAGCAAAATGATGAGACTCTGGAAGGAGAGCATGGTGCCACTGACACTGAAGGAATTCAAACCAGGAGTCCTGTGTCGGCCATCACATGAAGCCTTCAGTCTGGTCCAGAAAGTTGAAAGGCTTTTCAGAACAAGGACCAGTCAATCCTTCATGGAGCTCCCCAACACCATGGATACTCTATGGAGAGAAGCAAGTCTATTAGAAAGCATTCTTCCTTCATGTCATGATGTGCAAAGAAAAATAACAGAAATAATTCTTATTTCTTGTTCTGTCTTGAAAGAGAGCCTATCTCAACTTGGCCCATGATTACCATACGCTAAACTAATACTATAATACAAATTCAAATTAACAGTCCTGCAGTAAATACCAATTTGTGACGGTTATGGTGTTAAAATAATTTTATTCAAACTTCTTGATTCAGAAATTATTGTTTTGGGAAGACATAAAACGAGAACTTGTACCCCAACCGTCTCTCCCACGTAAACGTACGTTCCGTTTTTTTGTTTGTTTTTGTTTTCGTTTTGTTCGTTGCTTAGAAAGAAAAGACAAAAACGAAAGCTGCACAGAGCGAAACAATATAAAAACAAATAATAAAACAAAGACGTAACGAACGAGACTCACACACACACATACACACTCACACACACACACAAAACTGTCTCGCCTTCGCGTCTGAAACCGCATCCCTACCCCGCCGCCACACGCACGAGGGATTTTATTAAATGTTAGTCCCATACCGGGAGTCGAACCCGGGCCACCTGGGTGAAATCCAGGAATCCTAACCACTGGACCATATGGGATTTTATTTATTTATTTTTATTTTGTTTTATTATTGTTTTTATCTGATTGCTTTTTGTTTCTTTTTTATTTTATTTTTATTTTAAAGAAAACCTTTCAAGGAAAGTGAAAGCCGAACCGACACACAAACACAAGAGTAAAGGCCCCGGCAGAGCTGTGCGTAAGGCAGTACGCCGCTGTACGCCGTACGTACGCAGAGGCACAAGCGTAGCCCCGCAGGGCACGAACGCGCAAAGCTCAAATTTTATGACCGCGTACGCGAGGCGCGTTGTCTCACAATAAACTGCCTGGCGCCGGACTGTTTTGTATGTGACACAAATGTATTAAATTCCCCTTCTTCATTCCTGATCTGGACTTTTCTTTTGTTTTTTGCCAAAAGTCAAGTGATCGCTTCATCCTCCGATGAGAAGGAAATTAATGAATTTGTCACGAGCGAACTAAACTCATGTCCAACATAGCTGAGCGAGGTTCTAAATGTTTCCTGGTGTTCTGGTGTGCTGGACCAGCGCTCCCTGTTTTTATTTTATTTTTTAAAACGTTTTATTAACATATAAACACAGAAAACCGCTGCGCAGCCCGTGCCTTTTTCCCCCCACCCGACCTGTAAATCAATTCAGTAGGCGTGTCAGCAAATGACCAATCAGCGACCTCAGTTTGTCCCGTAGGTAAACGCTCTGCGCACAGCTGCTCAAATTAAGACAAGAATTTGGAGCGAAAACCCGAGCATTTAACGCGAGAACGAATGCAGAGCTGTGCTGGTGAACGCGTGCGCACAGAACACGTGTGTAGAGCGGCGTACAGGCCGTACACAGAGCTCTGCCTGGGCCTTAACGAACCCACACCACCCCCACCCTCGCACGTCCCAAACTGTATCCCTCCCCGCCACACCCACCGGAGAGAGGGAAAGGGGGGTCAGCGGGACCCCCCGCGACACGCACAAGGGTTAAATAAAATGTTTTTATGGGAAAAACCGGAGTCCCCGGAGGAAACCCAAACATGCACGCATAGAACTTGCAACCTCCCTCAGAAAGGTCCCTGGACAAGATTTAATCTTGCAACTTTCTTGCTGAGAGGCGTCACTGTGTGGGCTTTTTTTTAAAATAAAATGATTATGGGAAAAACCGGAGTCCCCGGAGGAAACCCATGGATTTTATCTTCACACAGAGCGGCCACAACAGTCCCTCAGCTGTAACCACTGGTCTACCATGGACGTTCAGAAAAGCAGTTGTAATCAAAATGTTCAAACGCACCTGCTATCAATCGGTGAAAAACAATTGCAACTGCTGCAGTGACAGCAACGTCTACGGTAAAGTTCAGTGTGCTTTTGACAATAGAACCCAAACAGCTGACCAGACTCCGAGTTGCTGATATCTCAGAGGCTACTTCTCCCAGTGCATCCAGTTCTTCTGAAGGATCTTCTGTAGGCTGAAGGACCAAGGCGGGACCATCCTGAATAGTCAATGCCTCAAAATCTACATCTGCCTGTACATCCAATTCTTCAGACACTGAAGGATCTTCTGCAGGCTGAAGGACCAAGGCGGGACCATCCTGAATAGTCAATGCCTCAAAATCTACATCTGCCTGTACATCCAATTCTTCAGACACTGAAGGATCTTCTGCAGGCTGAAGGACCAAGGCGGGACCATCTTGAATAGTCGATGCCTCAAAATCCCCTTCTGCCTGTACATCCAATTCTTCAGACACCGAAGGATCTTCTGCAGGTTGAAGGACCAAGGCGGGACCATCTTGAATAGTCGATGCCTCAAAATCCCCTTCTGCCTGTACATCCAATTCTTCAGACACCGAAGGATCTTCTGCAGGTTGAAGGACCAAGGCGGGACCATCTTGAATAGTCGATGCCTCAAAATCTACTTCTGCCTGTACATCCAATTCTTCAGACACCGAAGGATCTTCTGCAGGCTGAAGGACCAAGGCGGGACCATCTTGAATAGTCGATGCCTCAAAATCTACTTCTGCCTGTACATCCAATTCTTCAGACACCGAAGGATCTTCTGCAGGCTGAAGGACCAAGGCGGGACCATCCTGAATAGTCGATGCCTCAAAATCTACTTCTGCCTGTACATTCAATTCTTCAGACACCGAAGGATCTTCAGCAGGCTGAAGGACCAAGGCGGGACCATCCTGAATAGTCTATGCCTCAAAATCCCCTTCTGCCTGTACATCCAATTCTTCAGACACCGAAGGATCTTCAGCAGGCTGAAGGATCAAGGCGGGACCATCCTGAATAGTTTTCTTCTGCACTGGTTCAGTCGTCTGTCTGGATAGCCATAACCCCAGTTCAAGAAAAGGACTGTGTTTGTAATTCTGTGGGTCAAATGGAACACGTGAAGCATTGTTCTTGTGCTGTGTCGTTGAAACTGCCGGAATCAAATTGTCTTTCTGCTCCACAGGTAAAACCAGGTCTGCTGAATGTGTTCCAAAGGATGCTGCTTTGTCTGGAAGGCTAACTTCAGAACTTGTTTTTTCCTGAACAATTCTATTCTTGTGCTCAGTCACTTGAATGGATAGTTGCTTTGACAAGTCAATTTGATGTTGGAGGTCTGAAAAAGCTTCTTGCAGATTCATAATTGCACCTGTTGCTCTTTCATCAAAACCGGATTGTCTTACTCCTTGTTCTGTTTGGACCATTTTTGACGCCATTCTCAAATCTAAGTTTGTCTTTAAGGACTGTGTTTGAAGGAACTCAGCTTCTTCTTTACACTGCAAGTAGAGTTCTTTGAAGGTGGCTGTTTCAGCTTTTTCCTTCTGAAGGTCTGCCTCAAGATTTTTTAAGGGTTGTATTTTAAAATCAGCTTCACCTTTCAACTGCAGGTAGAGATTTTTGAAGGTGTCTGTTTCAGCTTTTTCCTTCTGAAGGTCTGCCTCAAGATTTTTTAAGCATTGTGTTGTAAACTCAGCTTCATTTTTCAACTGCAGGTGGACTTTTTTAAAGGTGGCTGTTTCAGCTTTTTCCTTCTGAAGGTCTGCCTCAAGATTTTTTAAGGATTGTATTTTAAAATCAGCTTCATTTTTCAACTACAGGTAGAGTTTTTTGAAGGTGGCTGTTTCAGCTTTTTCCTTCTGAAGGTCTGCCTCAAGATTTTTTAAGCATTGTATTTTAAAATCAGATTCACCTTTCAACTGCAGGGAGAGTTTTTTGAAGGTGGCTGTTTCAGCTTTTTCCTTCTGAAGGTCTACCTCAAGATTTTTTAAGGGTTGTATTTTAAAATCAGCTTCACCTTTCAACTGCAGGTAGAGATTTTTGAAGGTGGCTGTTTCAGCTTTTTCCTTCTGAAGGTCTGCCTCAAGATTTTTTAAGCATTGTGTTTTAAAATCAGCTTCACCTTTCAACTGCAGGTGGACTATTTTTAAGGTGGCTGTTTCAGCTTTTTCCTTCTGAAGGTCTGCCTCAAGATTTTTTAAGCATTGTGTTTTAAAATCAGCTTCACCTTTCAACTGCAGGTAGAGATTTTTGAAGGTGGCTGTTTCAGCTTTTTCCTTCTGAAGGTCTGCCTCAAGATTTTTTAAGGATTGTGTTTTAAAATCAGCTTCACCTTTCAACTGCAGGTAGAGTTTTTTGAAGGTGGCTTTTTCAGCTTTTTCTTTCTGAAGGTCTACCTCTTGATATTTTAAGCATTGCGTTTTAAACTCAGCTTCTTCTTTCTTCCGCAGGTGGAGATTTTTGAAGGTGGCTGTTTCAGCTTTTTCCTTCTGAAGGTCTGCCTCAAGATTTTTTAAGGATTGTGTTTTAAAATCAGCTTCACCTTTCAACTGCAGGTAGAGTTTTTTGAAGGTGGCTTTTTCAGCTTTTTCCTTCTGAAGGTCTACCTCTTGATATTTTAAGCATTGTGTTTTAAACTCAGCTTCTTCTTTCTTCCGCAGGTGGAGATTTTTGAAGGTGGCTGTTTCAGCTTTTTCCTTCTGAAGGTCTGCCTCAAGATTTTTTAAGCATTGTGTTGTAAACTCAGCTTCATTTTTCAACTGCAGGTGGACTTTTTTAAAGGTGGCTGTTTCAGCTTTTTCCTTCTGAAGGTCTGCCTCAAGATTTTTTAAGGATTGTATTTTAAAATCAGCTTCATTTTTCAACTGCAGGTAGAGTTTTTTGAAGGTGGCTGTTTCAGCTTTTTCCTTCTGAAGGTCTGCCTCAAGATTTTTTAAGCATTGTATTTTAAAATCAGCTTCACCTTTCAACTGCAGGGAGAGTTTTTTGAAGGTGGCTGTTTCAGCTTTTTCCTTCTGAAGGTCTGCCTCAAGATTTTTTAAGCATTGTGTTGTAAACTCAGCTTCATTTTTCAACTGCAGGTGGACTTTTTTAAAGGTGGCTGTTTCAGCTTTTTCCTTCTGAAGGTCTGCCTCAAGATTTTTTAAGCATTGTGTTTTAAAATCAGCTTCACCTTTCAACTGCAGGTGGACTTTTTTTAAGGTGGCTGTTTCAGCTTTTTCCTTCTGAAGGTCTGCCTCAAGATTTTTTAAGCATTGTGTTTTAAAATCAGCTTCACCTTTCAACTGCAGGTAGAGATTTTTGAAGGTGGCTGTTTCAGCTTTTTCCTTCTGAAGGTCTGCCTCAAGATTTTTTAAGGATTGTGTTTTAAAATCAGCTTCACCTTTCAACTGCAGGTAGAGTTTTTTGAAGGTGGCTTTTTCAGCTTTTTCCTTCTGAAGGTCTACCTCTTGATATTTTAAGCATTGTGTTTTAAACTTAGCTTCTTCTTTCTTCCGCATGTGGAGATTTTTGAAGGTGGCTGTTTCAGCTTTTTCATTCTGAAGGTCTGCCTCAAGATTTTTTAAGGATTGTGTTTTAAAATCAGCTTCACCTTTCAACTGCAGGTAGAGTTTTTTGAAGGTGGCTGTTTCAGCTTTTTCCTTCTGAAGGTCTACCTCTTGATATTTTAAGCATTGTGTTTTAAACTCAGCTTCTTCTTTCTTCCGCAGGTGGAGATTTTTGAAGGTGGCTGTTTCAGCTTTTTCCTTCTGAAGGTCTGCCTCAAGATTTTTTAAGGATTGTGTTTTAAAATCAGCTTCACCTTTCAACTGCAGGTGGACTTTTTTTAAGGTGGCTGTTTCAGCTTTTTCCTTCTGAAGGTCTGCCTCAAGATTTTTTAAGCATTGTGTTTTAAAATCAGCTTCACCTTTCAACTGCAGGTAGAGATTTTTGAAGGTGGCTGTTTCAGCTTTTTCCTTCTGAAGGTCTGCCTCAAGATTTTTTAAGGATTGTGTTTTAAAATCAGCTTCACCTTTCAACTGCAGGTAGAGTTTTTTGAAGGTGGCTTTTTCAGCTTTTTCCTTCTGAAGGTCTACCTCTTGATATTTTAAGCATTGTGTTTTAAACTTAGCTTCTTCTTTCTTCCGCATGTGGAGATTTTTGAAGGTGGCTGTTTCAGCTTTTTCATTCTGAAGGTCTGCCTCAAGATTTTTTAAGGATTGTGTTTTAAAATCAGCTTCACCTTTCAACTGCAGGTAGAGTTTTTTGAAGGTGGCTGTTTCAGCTTTTTCCTTCTGAAGGTCTGCCTCTTGATATTTTAAGCATTGTGTTTTAAAATCAGCTTCACCTTTCAACTGCAGGTAGAGATTTTTGAAGGTGGCTGTTTCAGCTTTTTCCTTCTGAAGGTCTGCCTCAAGATTTTTTAAGGATTGTGTTTTAATATCAGCTTCACCTTTCAACTGCAGGTAGAGTTCTTTGAAGGTGGCTGTTTCAGCTTTTTCCTTCTGAAGGTCTGCCTCAAGATTTTTTAAGGATTGTGTTTTAAAATCAGCTTCACCTTTCAACTGCAGGTAGAGATTTTTGAAGGTGGCTGTTTCAGCTTTTTCCTTCTGAAGGTCTGCCTCAAGATTTTTTAAGGATTGTGTTTTAATATCAGCTTCACCTTTCAACTGCATGTTGAGTTTTTTGAAGGTGGCTGTTTCAGATTTTTCCTTCTGAAGGTCTGCCTCAAGATTTTTTAAGGATTGTGTTTTAATATCAGCTTCACCTTTCAACTGCAGGTAGAGATTTTTGAAGGTGGCTGTTTCAGCTTTTTCCTTCTGAAGGTCTTCCTCAAGATTTTTTAAGGATTGTGTTTTAATATCAGCTTCACCTTTCAACTGCAGGTAGAGTTCTTTGAAGGTGGCTGTTTCAGCTTTTTCCTTCTGAAGGTCTGCCTCAAGATTTTTTAAGGATTGTGTTTTAAAATCAGCTTCACCTTTCAACTGCAGGTAGAGATTTTTGAAGGTGGCTGTTTCAGCTTTTTCCTTCTGAAGGTCTGCCTCAAGATTTTTTAAGGATTGTGTTTTAATATCAGCTTCACCTTTCAACTGCAGGTAGAGATATTTGAAGGTGGCTGTTTCAGCTTTTTCCTTCTGAAGGTCTACCTCTTGATATTTTAAGCATTGTGTTTTAAACTCAGCTTCTTCTTTCTTCCGCAGGTGGAGATTTTTGAAGGTGGCTGTTTCAGCTTTTTCCTTCTGAAGGTCTGCCTCAAGATTTTTTAATGATTGTGTTCTAAACCTAGCTTCAGCTTTCCACTCCTGGTATTTTTTTTTGAAGGTGGCTGTTTCAGCTTTTTCTTTCTGAAGTTCTGCCTCAAGATTTTTTATTATTTGTGTTAAGACACTGACAGCATTCTCTGGTTCAGTCTCAACTTCTTCCCCGCAAATGCTAACCACTCCCTCTGTCCCTTGGCGGATGTTTGGAGGTGAGTGACAAAACCTTCTAGATGCCATTTTTTCCTCTTAAAAAATAAAAAAGATGAATCTTCTTTTAATTTCTCCTGGAATCAGGTAACGTGCGAACGAGCTGTGTCCTCTGCAGCGTTTGAAATGCAAACTAAATTAGCTTCTTTAAATAGCCTCCTATCGTCCTCCTTTATGACGTATCAAAGGCGCTCCAGCAGGAGGGCGTCACTCGCCTTTGATCATGCTTACGTCATCGTTTAAATGTATCAAAGGCGCTCCAGCAGGAGGGCGTCACTCGCCTTTGATCATACGTCATCGTTTAAATGTATCAAAGGCGCTCCAGCAGCAGCGCGTCGCTTCTTTGTAATTACGTCATCGTACGTACGCCTCGTTTGTGTAAACAGGTAAAATGCCTGTTTCGTTTTAATGTACGGCTTTTATTAGAGGCGAACATGTTCTCCAGACGAGTTACGTCACGCAGCGTTGCGTACCAAAACGTGCAGCTCGATTTGAAACGTCGAGGCACGTCACGTGACGTCCACACTGATCTTTATTATTATTTAAAAATAAATAACTGCGAGGTAAGCAGATCAGTCGGATTTTGTAGAGAAACGTCCGTTCGCAGCTTAGACTTCATTGCAGAAACATCGAAGTTGGACTTTATCTAAATTGAACCATATTTGAAATAAATTTAAATATCACATTTAAGGGTCTGAACTGTCATCTTGATCTATATTTTATGGGGTTTAACAACTACAATTTAATGTTTATGATTTTCATCAGTTGATGCAACGTTACAGCAGGGGCGATTCTAGGATCTGAACTTTAGGGGGCTTAGCCCCCAGTGTTGACAGTAACATTGGCTTGAATGTGGTGGCATGTAAGTTCGATAATAAAGTTATTTCATTGGTCAGATTAGTATGTTTGCACTCTTTGCACACGTTCAAACATTTTGTCCTAAACTACTACAATGTAATCTTCAAATAAATAAAGCAAACAGGTGCTGTACACAAGGAACAGCTTCTACCCTGACTGAGGCTGTTAGACTCATGAATAAATAAATAATAAGAATAATCACTGCAAAATATCACATCATGCTGATGCTGATCTGTTTTCTTGTTGCTGTGTTCATCTGTGACCATTTGCTCATACAGACTCATGTTCGTGCGGCTGTTTGTAATGATTTTGTTTTCTATTACATTAGTGCTTAGTGTATTTCTAGTTGATGTTTTTCTTAGTCAATCCTAGATGTTCTTACTGTTTTTCTCTTACATTTTGTTGTTGAATGTAACTGGGACCCTGTGTACATAATCTCGTTTCATCACATGTACCACATGCGGTGCAAATGACAATAAAGATTATCTGACTCTCTGACTCTGATAAATATCACTGAAATAATTCTAAATTAAATAATGATGCATAACCACTCTGCATTTGGAATTGCCTATTGCAAAATATCATTGCATTGCAAACTGCCATTTGAATAAAGGTGCCGATAATATGAGTCCCCATCCATCATGGGTGTCAGAAGCATTTGTAATGTTGGGAGGGGACTCACTGGTGGGAGGGTCTGGTGGTCCTCCCCCAGAAAATTTTTGAATAAAGTGAGATGATGCCATTTCCTGCCTTTGGTGTATTTTAATGGGTTGTTAAACATCTATGTTTACCTACATTTATAAACAAATTTACATTTGTAAAATTCAATAATTTTTTTAGACAGATTCCTCGTTCAACTAGTCCATATATGCATCATCCTGTTTTTAAACTCCTATGGCTAAGATAATTAAATTAATGTGACACAATTGATCACCAATTATGACTTTAGGCGTGCACTTCAGTTTTACTTTGCTCATTTTTGATTTAGTTTTATTCGTAAGACAACTTGTCATTGTGCTAAGCAATGGTGACGTTAAAATATATAACAATTAGAAGAATTAGAAGCCCAACAACAGAACACCACTCGGGTTCCGATCGTGGGAGAGGGCGTTCCTCCCAACCACACCCCTCCAGGTCTCACTATCATTGCCCACGTGAGTGTTGAAATCCCCCAATGTACAGGCACCAAGGTCAGGGGCAACAAGTATGTCCACTCCTACTCTGCGCCACTCGCAGGGGCAGCTCCAGAGTGGAAGAGTGTCCAACCCCTGTCAAGGAAACTGGTTCCAGAGCCAGAGCCATGCGTCGAGGTGAGTCCGACTATTTCTAGCCGGAACCTCTCAACCTCACAGCTCAGGCTCCATCCCCACCAGAGAGGTGACTTTCCACGTCCCAATAGCCAGCTTCTGTAGCCGAGTATCAGACCGCCAAGGTCCCCACCCTTGGCCACCACCCATCCTGCATTGCACCTGACCACTTTGGCCCCTCCCATAGGTGGTGAGTCCATGGGAAGGGGGACCCACATCTCCTCTTCAGGCTGTGCCCAGCCAAGCTCCATGGGTAAAAGGCCAGAAAATTTTATGGTGATATCAAGACAATTCCATATTCCCTGAATTACATTTGTACAATGCAGTGTTCTTAGACTAGTTCTAAATGGAGGTTTTACAAACATTTCTATTCCCTTAGTTATAATGACTCTCCATCCATCCATCCATCCATTTTCGTCCGCTTATCCGGGGTCGGGTCGCGGGGGTAGCAGCCTAAGTAGGGAGGCCCAGACTTCCCTCTCCCCAGCCACTTGGAGCAGCTCCTCTGGGGGAATCCCAAGGCGTTCCCAGGCCAGCCGAGAAACATAGTCCCTCCAGCGTGTCCTGGGTCTTCCTCTGGGTCTCCTCCCGGTGGGACATGCCCGGAACACCTCACCAGGGAGGCGTCCAGGAGGCATCCTAACCAGATGCCCGAGCCACCTCAACTGGCTCCTCTCGATGTGGAGAAGCAGCGGCTCTACTCCGAGTCCCTCCCGGATGACTGAGCTTCTCACCCTATCTCTAAGGGAGAGTCCAGCCACCCTGCGGAGAAAACTCATTTCAGCCGCTTGTATCCGAGATCTTGTTCTTTCGGTCATAACCCAGAGCTCATGACCATAGATGAGGGTGGGAACGTAGATCGATCGGTAAATTGAGAGCTTTGCCTTGTGACTCAGCTCTCTCTTCACCACGACAGACCGGTACAGCGCCCGCTTCACTGCGGACGCTGCACCTATCCGCCTATCGATCTCACGCTCCAGTTTTCCCTCATTCGTGAACAAGACCCCGAGATACTTAAACTCCTCCACTTGGGGAAGGACCTCCTCCCCGACCCGGAGAAGGCATGCTACCCTTTTCCGGCTCAAGACCATGGCCTCGGATTTGGAGGAACTGATCCTCATCCCGGCCGCATCACATTCAGCTGCAAACCGCTCCAGCGAAAGCTGTAGATCACGAACTGATGAAGCCAATAGGACCACATCATCTGCAAAAAACAGAGAAGCGATTCTAAGGCCACCAAAACGGATCCTCTCAACACCTTGGCTGCGCCTAGAAATTCTGTCCATAAAAGTTATGAACAGAATCGGTGACAAAGGGCAACCTTGGCGGAGTCCAACTCTCACAGGAAACGAGCCCGACTTACTGCCAGCGATGCGGACCAAGCTCTGACACCGGTCGTACAGGGACCTAACAGCCCGTATCAAAGGGCCTGGTACCCCATACTCCCGGAGTACCCCCCACAGAACCCCCCGAGGGACGCGGTCGAATGCCTTTTCCAAGTCCACAAAGCACATGTAAACTGGTTGGGCAAACTCCCACGCACCCTCCAGGACCCTGCTGAGGGTGTAGAGCTGGTCTAGTGTTCCACGACCAGGACGAAAACCACACTGCTCCTCCTGAATCCGAGGTTCGACTATCCGACGGACCCTCCTCTCCAGAACCCCTGAATAGACCTTACCAGGGAGGCTTAAGAGTGTGATCCCCCTATAGTTGGAACACACCCTACGGTCCCCCTTTTTGAATAGGGGAACCACCACCCCAGTCTGCCAATCCAAGGGAACTGCCCCCGATGTCCACGCGATATTGCAGAGTCGCGTAAGCCAACACAACCCCACAACATCCAGAGCCCTAAGGAACTCAGGACGAATCTCATCCACCCCTGGAGCCTTGCCACCGCGGAGCTTTTTAACCACCTCGGCGACCTCAGCACCAGAGATTGGAGAGCCCGACCCAAAGTCCCCAGGCTCCGCTTCCTCAGTGGAAGACGTGCCAGTAGGATTGAGGAGGTCTTCGAAGTATTCCGCCCACCGACTCACAACATCCCGAGTTGAGGTCAACAGCACGCCATCCCCACCATAAATGGTGTTGGTCGCGTACCGCTTTCCCCCCCTGAGACGCCGGATGGTGGACCAGAATCGCCTCGAAGCCGTACGGAAGTCATTCTCCATGGCCTCTCCGAACTCCTCCCACGCCCGAGTTTTTGCCTCAGCAACCACCCGAGCCGCATGCCGCTTGGACTGCCGGTACCTATCTGCTGCTTCCGGGGTCCCACAGGCCAAAAAGGCCCAATAGGACTCCTTCTTCAGCTTGACAGCATCCCTCACCGCCGGCGTCCACCACCGGGTTCGAGGGTTGCCACCACGACAGGCACCAACAACCTTGCGGCCACAACTCCGATAAGCCGCCTCGACAATAGAGGCGCGGAACATGGCCCACTCGGACTCCATGTCCCCCGCCTCCCTCGGAACGTGTTCAAAGCTCTCCCGGAGGTGGGAGTTAAAGCTCCGTCTTACGGGAGACTCTGCCAGACGTTCCCAGCAGACCCTCACAATACGTTTGGGTCTGCCAGGTCTGACCGGCATCCTCCCCCACCATCGGAGCCAACTCACCACCAGGTAGTGGTCAGTTGACAGCTCCGCCCCTCTCTTCACCCGAGTGTCCAGGACATGCGGCCGCAGATCAGATGAGACGACAACAAAGTCGATCATCGAACTGCGACCTAGGGTGTCCTGGTGCCAAGAGCACATATGGACACCCTTATGCCTGAACATGGTGTTCGTTATGGACAATCCATGACGAGCACAGAAGTCCAACAACAGAACACCACTCGGGTTCAGATCAGGGGGGCCGTTCCTCCCAACCACACCCCTCCAGGTCTCACTGTCATTGCCCACGTGAGCGTTGAAGTCCCCCAGCAGAACAAGGGAGTCCCCAGGAGGCGCACCCTCCAATACCCCCTCCAAGGACTCCAAAAAGGGTGGGTAATCTGCGCTGCCGTTTGGCGCATAGGCACAAACAACAGTCAGAGCCCGTCCCCCCACACGTAGGCGAAGGGAGGCTACCCTCTCGTTCACCGGGGTGAACCCCAACGTACAGGCACCGAGATGGGGGGCAACCAGTATGCCCACTCCTGCTCGGCGCCTCTCACCAGGGGCAACTCCAGAGTGGAAGAGTGTCCAACCCCTCTCAAGGAAACTGGTTCCAGAGCCATGCGTTGAGGTGAGTCCGACTATTTCTAGCCGGAACCTCTCAACCTCACACACTAGCTCAGGCTCCTTCCCCACCAGAGAGGTGACATTCCATGTCCCAATGGCCAGCTTCTGTAGCCGAGGATCAGACCGCCAGGGTCCCCGCCCTCGGCCACCACCCATTCCACAATGCACCCGACCCCTTTGGCCCCTCCCACAGGTGGTGAGCCCATGGGAAGGGGGACCCACGTCTCCTCTTCGGGCTGTGCCCGGCCGAGCTCCATGGGTGAAAGCCCGGCCACCAGGCGCTCGCCAACGTGCCCCTCCTCCGGGCCTGGCTCCAGAGTGGGGCCCCGGTGACCCGCGTCCGGGCGAGGGAACATTGTTTCCATTTATATTATTCATCATAAGGGGTCTTGTGGGCTGCGCTTTGTCTCGTCCCTCACCTAGGACCTGTCTGCCTTGGGTGACCCTACTAGGGGCATAAAGCCCCTGACAGCATAGCTCCTAGGATCATTGGGACACTCAAACCCCTCCACCACGGTAAGGTGGCAGCCCAGGGAGCCCAGGGAGGGCCCAGGGATGACTCTCTTAAAAAAAGAAAACCTGTTTTAAACGAATATTTGGGGGTAAACGTTTTTTTATGAGCTTAATAACTTGTAAAATACTATATTCAACCAAGTCATAAAATGTTGATAATTTCAACTGATTAAATAATATTTGTTGGGTGACCATAGCCCATGTTTAATTATTATAGCTCTTTTTTTTTTTTGTAAAATGAAAATTGGGTTTGTAATTGTTTTGCATGCTTTTCCCCAAACTTCAATACAATAGATTAAATATGGAACAATCATTACATTATACAAAATACACAAAGCTTTGTCATTCAAAAACTATTTTACTTTATACAGTAATGCAATTTATTTTGATATTTTAATAAGTAATTTACATGAGATTTCCATGTCATCTTCTCATCAATAACGACACTCAAACATTTTATTTCATTAATTGTGAATTTCAGAACTGTCAGTTTTAAATAGGACTTCAATAATTTTCTTTCCTAAATATCATGTAGTTTTATTTATTTATTTATTACAAATTTAATGATGACTTAAGTTGGAACCAAGTTTGTATTTTTACAAATTCTGCCTGTATCATCTCTAACATCCCTTCAATATATTCACCCGAACAAAAAAATGTGGTATCATCTGCAAATAAAACACACTTCAAAAGCCCTGGCACATCAACCAGATCATTCACATACAAAATAAACAGCTTTGGTCCCAACACAGAGCCCTGAGGAACTCTACATCCATTAACACAAAATTCTGATCTCACATTGTTTACTTGTACAAACTGTCTCTTGTTCAAATAACTAGATAGGCACTGTAGTAAATGCTACAGCGCATGTAGCAGCACCCCCCTACGGTCACAATATACGGTGGTCACAGAATATGGTGTGACACCTGTTCTGAAAGGGGCTATGGAAACACAACGTGTACAGAACCAAGTTGAGTTGAACCGAGCTGAACTGGGCTGTGGAAAAGAGGCTTTACACAAACAACTGCAGCTTCCCTCCAGAGGCACAACTTTACTGTGTTGGCATCTTACAATTTAATAGAACACTCTTTTAATATGTGTTATGCTTAGAAAACAAGTAAAACAAAGATACTATCTTCAAAGTTCACTCAGATTAAATTTTTAATAAAACCAATAAACTAATATCCATCCATCATCTTGCTTCTTCTTTTCCGGGTCACTGGTGTCCATATCCAGTAGTCATAAATTAATATGAAGTAAAAAAAAATCTAATGTTTGCAATACATCCTTTAGCTGCATAACTCTCAGGGGGACGCATTCCGTTCTCAACATACAGTATAAAGAACATTAAAATTCTGTAGCCTGGTTATTATTCACCCTTTTTAATCTTTTAAATATTATTATAGAAATTTGTTTATTTCCTATCAGGAGGTATGCTATTTTTACCTGAATAATGATTGTTGACTGTAATTATGAATATCTAGAGTGCAGGGTTTCATTGTTTTCCTTCAGTAGTTTCCTGAGTCCTGGCAGAACCAATGAGCAGCAGCTGTGGTTCATTTTGTCTGATGAGCTCCAGGAGTAAGGGTTCCTTCTGGTGTTTTCATGAATTTTCATACATTCAGCCTTTATTTAGGAAGGTTAATCCCATTGAGCCTCGATAACTCATTTACAAGAGAGACCTGGTTTCAACAAAGAATCATAAATAAATGAAATGATAAATGAATGAAGATTTACTTTTTTTATTGAAACAAAAACAAATATAAACAACATGACACAGCATACAATACAACGAAACAATAACAGTTGTAAATACAATTAAACTAAGCAGAGAGTTATTAATAAGATTCTAAAGAACAGCATAAAAAAAGAACAATTTGAGAAACATAGCAC
>JBBPBX010004396.1:0-27939 GCA_038048925.1 Garcialebias charrua | reverse complement strand
TTTATTTATATATATAATCTAGGTGTGTGTGTGCGCGTTAGTTTATATATAATCTAGGTGTGTGTGTTTGTGTGTGTTCATAAATGAACCCTAATGTTTGTATACTGTACTTTTACTTTCCTCCTTTCTGTTATATTTCTGCATAAGGTGAGTTCCAGGGATGGATGACGCTCCAGTTGGTCCAGAAGTTTGTGTGCAGTTATGTACCACAGCAACAAATGAGTGACAATGTAATTTCTATAAATAAATCTGCGTTTGAAGTACATTTGGTGTTGGCATTGCTACATGAACGTGTGCTTTCCTTTAGTTTGAATAAAACAGTTGCACTAAGTTTCACCTTCTTTATTTCAATAAGATACGTTGTTTAATGTCTAATGAGAAGTTCTACTGCAAATAAAAAAAATAGATGTAGTAATTGTTTTTTGGCAACTTACCAGTTTAGTTTTTTATTGACAAGTACAAAACTTAAAAACATGCATGTTGCTGTATGGTTCTTCCTCCAGGAGGAGACTGATAAAGTTCAGAATAAAGCTATAATTATAAATTCAAAACAGTTGAAACTGAATACAATATGAGAACTGTGGGTGATTTGATGTCTTTTAATGAAAATGATTGTATGCAGAATAAATACCAGAATAAATACCAAGTCAAATACAGTCTTCAACAAGAAATGATGGGCAGTTTCTGATTTTAAACAAACTGGAACAGATTCCTCATCATGTGGGACCACTGGACGACCACTGGACGACCACTGGACGACCACTGGACGACCACTGGACGACCACTGGACGACTGGAGCAAGCAGCAAACCCCTCCGGAATCCAAGACGATGGAACTTGGCCCTTCACTCGTCTGTACCTTAAAAAAAAAAGAATAAAACTGTCATGTTTGCATCACAAAGTCTAAAATAAGACCAAGTTTGCTACTCAAAGTAGAAAGAATAAATACAGTTGCTCCTACATTTTTTACTCATTCACAAAGATATACTGTAATGTTCAATTTTATATTGATTTCAGTAATTTTATCTTAGATTTACTTTAATATTTTTGAATTATTGTGCCAGGTGCTTGTGTCATTACCTGTTCTTCTGCTCCTGCGTCTCAGAGTTAGTGTGTCTGTCAACTTCAGTGTGGGAGACCAGTCTGTGTTTGACTTGTGTGCAGGCCTTCCTGAAAATATAAATATTTCAATAGAACAAATGTAGTAATAACCAAAAGATGAACTTGTGTTATGGAATATTTTCTGTACAGACAGCATCCCACTGCTTTATTCACATGAGAGTAACAGGGACCTACAATAAAAACAAACAATACAGTATGTATGTGCAATATGTATGTATATATACTGTATATACAGTGTGCATACAGTATACACATACACACAGTATATGTATGTACCGCAAATGTATTACACACACGTGTTTATATTATTAATCCACAGATTTGTTTAGTAAATACTTTAACAGATGCTAACACTACATGCTAAGCTAACCACAGTACACGGTGCTAAATCATGAAGAAAAAAACAACAACAGCTCCAACACAGAGAAAATTATACTCTCACAGGCCTCATGCAAGAACATGTTCATATTTTTATCCTAAATTTCTCTTACTTTTGTTCGTATGAAGCGTTCGTACGAACATGCCACGTCAGATTCAACAAACTCTTCTATCCTCAGGAAAAGTGTGTAAATGAGCTGCGTACGTATGATGATTTGCACCTGTTCTATCCACATGCTCGTGCACGCGGAGAGGTCATTTACATAATTCCCACCCCTCAAAACACCATATAAGGATATAGTTTCCTGCCACAGCGAGCAGGAAGTGTCCATTCATACAACATCGAGAAGTAAAAAGAAGAACTTTACGCGTTCAGAGATTGAAGTTCTGCTCTCAGTCGCGCTGTCGCGCACCGCTACCCACCCCCCCGGAAGTGTCGGATGTGTTTTTGAACAAAAGCATTTTAAAATGTCTCGAAACTACAGTTAACTTCATATTAATATTGTAGTGCATGTTGTGTCTCCCGTGGGTCGTACAGTATCAGAAATCAAGAAAAAATGGTTTGATCTGAAAATGGCTTCAAAAAAACATCTCGCTGCAGCACGGTGCTCTATGACTGCAACAGGAGGAGGTCAAGGAAAAGTCTGCGTTACCGGGATGGATGGAAAAATAAATGCCATGCGCACCTTGCGCAAGACGCGCGCCAACAGCATGCGTGTTCAAGCCTCCAAAGAGCATTCAGAAAAAACACAAACGCGGTTTGGCGAATTAAATTGACTCGCCTTTGATCATAGTGTCAGCCCCGGATCTGAGCCGCGCAGACCCACTTCTGAATGCAAGACGCGCGATCCGCACTCAGAATACAGATGACATCAGTGTGCGCCCGCAGTCAACAGGCAGATTTATATTAAAAATGACATGAAACGACTGTATAAGCTAGTTTCGCTTTTTTCCCCCCCTCGCTCTCTGTAGCAGCGGCGCTGCGCGTGTGTGAGCGTGTGTATGTGTGTAATTTTTAGCAGCGTCAGCTGTGATAAAGCCGAGGACCCACTCAAACGTGCAACGCGCACGGACCATCCCCGGGGCACGGGGGGGGGGGCGCGACGTGCGGGAGGCGCACGGGGGTCGACGTGGGGCGCTCGGCGATCCTCGTCCGCGACCTGTCTGGGCCGCGGCGGCAAGCCGCTTTATTTTAATTTAACCAATTTAACCACTTTGTGTGGTTGCATTTAATTTTTTTGTAAACTCAGAATATTCTAAATAACGAAATATAAGTTATTAGTGAAGGAAATCCGTCTGGATAACAGCAGACTGACTGCTCGTAAAATATACGACAGGTCTGGACCACTCGTAAATTTTGTTCGTATCTGAAAAAAATCTTAGGATACGAAAACATTGTTGAATGCCACAAATGATCCTAAATCACTCGTACGCACAGTTTAAGAACAAATCTGTGCGTACGAACGGTTCTTGCATGAGGCCTGAAGGAATTCAGTTTGGAGTTCAAATGAGCCAGGCGTCTCTTGAAGCAAATATGATTTATTGAAAAAGATACAGGTTAACAGAATAAGCAGACATCATTCGATCAATGTGCACATACGATCGGAGGATTCGTTGAACAGACCTGTCGCTCGAAGTCTCGTCAAGGAATGCCAGCTCACCCCTCTGGTGTGAGATATCATACAATGTTTTGGGCTTCTTCTGTTGTGTGATTGGTCAGCCGAACTGATAACGATGGTTGCCAAAGCAACTGAGATTTTATAGCTGGGCCAAGGTCTCTCTGCTGTGACCTGCATCAGCTTTGTGTGTGCCTCTTTGTTTAAGCATAAGAGTCTAAGAAGAGTTTAGATTCAAACTGGTTTTACATTTATATTTATCCTGTGAGCATTCTGTGTCCTAAACTAAGTGTGTTGCATAAACTAAATGTATTTCTGATGTGTGTGCTATAACTTAAATGTACCTGTTCTTTAGATCAGCCAAATTCTGTGTCTGTTTGCCCTCCCCCTCTGGTGGTGCGGTCTCCGAGAGCTGCTCAAAGCTGCAGGTCTGTCTTTCTGCACACCGGTAAGATTATCATGTGCACAGTGTATTAAGCATCTAAACATGATTGTATAAAACCTTTGTGGTTACATGAAACACAGTTGTGAATGCGAATATAGGTTTAATCATAATAACGTATATAATGGTGATTTATCCTTCATCTCCCTCTCTCGGCCTATCAAAGATAGGTCGAAACCATCAGCAGACACCAGTCGGATCCCTCGAAGAGGACCCCCAACTGAACATCACAACAAAACAAATCACCAAAACCAAAATCAAGGCAACGCAAGCAAACTACCAAAAACAACTAAATCTAAACCAAACCCCATCTGACTCCAAAATTAACCACTAACCAAACACCAAATCACTAATCACATGCCAGCATCTATACCAGCCTAATCTATGAAATCACAAAAGGATTAAAGCAATCACCACCATAACTCCATCTCCCCACCTGGAGTTCTCCGCCTAACCCCACTCCACGGCCACAGGTATCTGGTCTCAGCCAAATACATGTGACCCCTCTCCTCTGGGAATGAACCGCGCCTGACCTGCATCATGGGAAACACTGTCCCATGATCGTCCACTCCCCTCACAGCAACCATCCTGGAGATCATCGCCCGCGCACAAGGCGTCACACACCCCATAAACACGCAAAACAGAACAAGAATAGCTAGCGGAAAAGCCAAGATCTTAAAGAACACCTGTGTCCATGATCCACTAGTGAACCAAGACAGCACATCCCACTGTCCAGCAGGTGCATCTGCTGCTTTCGCTTTCTGAAGCTCTCTCAGCTGTGTCAGGGCTGCTGTCACCCTGGCCTGTGGGTCAGAGCCAGTCTCGTCAGGAATGTAAGTACAACAGGTATTACTACCTATTATCTCACACACTCCCCCACTCGAGGCTGTCAATAAATCCAAAACCAATCTGTTCTGCAAAACCATAATTCTGAGGGCAGTTAACTCAGCCGAGATGCCCTCAAATGCCTTAATTGTGGAATTAATAAACACAGCAAAGCGGTAATCTAAAGTCTCCAAACGCAACATTAGCTTACCTACACCTGCCCATGGAAACAGAGAAAGCATGACTTTCTCACCTGTTGTCCAATGTTTAAACTCCTGTAGCACATCTGAACCCCAGATGGAGTCATGAGGTTTGAGAACAACGGCTCTCTTCTCACGAACATAATGAGACCCATTACTGACGGAGGCCATGAATGAGTCATCAGTCACTGCCACAGGTGCACACAGTCCGGTCCAGTTCACAGGTAAGGATAAGAGCACAGCATGACCGCACAACCAAGCCAGATCCTCAACAGGAAACGTCCCATTCACTCCTGGAACACCCACGTGAACATTCCCTGGTTGGTACACCGCTTGACAGCTCTCGGTAGGCAGTGAGCCAACCACCACCGGGTGAGAGTTTTGGGGATGGATGCGGTGCACACAAATCGGGAACTGCTCACCAGGTGTCCACTCCACATACTGGCTCAGCACCACCACCGGGTCAGACTGTGTCAGCTCGTACCCTTTAGTCTCACACTGCGCTGGTTGTTTGATGTAACCTCTGGAACTGTACTGCAAAAAACAGAAAGACAACTTGCGCCCTAATGGCTTCACACGCAAAGGCAGGTGGGATGCAGTGACAGGAAGCTTTGTGCATACATAACATTCTGAGCTATGGCGCCCCCTGGCCAAAAACTGAGCATACTTATACCAGCTGTTCATCTGGAAACTGTGAGACAAGTTCAGAGTCAACTGATCAATATCCTGAATCTGAGACCATGACCAAAGTCTGGGGACCTCTCTCTTGACCCTTGTAGGACCCTCCGCGCGACACCTCTGCAGACCTGGTATAACACAAAGAGATTCCAGCAGTAACACGATCAGAATCATAATCAACAACATCACACTTCCTGCCAGTAAAATTCTGTTATGCCCCTCCGCCATGCAGAACGGTCCGTGTACATTCAGGCAGTTCGTTTTTTCATTTGAAACAAAAAATGAAAAAATGAAAAAACCACTTGTTTTTCCGTTTTTCGTTTATTTAACCAAAACAAAAACATGGATTACAAACCGTTATCCGATTTCCGAATTTGTGCACAAAACGAAAATGGAAAAAACGGATAACGACGGGTCAGTTTCGATTTTGTAATTTCTTTTATTGACAGCGGATATGACCCGGAAGTTCTCTCTGCCCCGCAAATGTGACGTGTCGAAGCATTTCATTTGAGCATATTTACACAGAACAAACTTTGTATTGATTAAAAAAAACTCAACGTTGCAGGAAAAACCGGTATACTACGGAGCCCCCCAGGGTACGTGGGGAAAAAAAACGCAAAACCTTTTGCTATGAACGGCGGTTCCTTTAAAAGAAATGTGGACCTTCTGAAATAGGCATGTCAGCATAGCTCAACTAGTAACGCATCGGTTCGCCACTCCAAAGGTCACAGGTTCGATTCCCACTTGGGACAACATTTTTTTTTTTACATTATTTATTCATTCCAGATTAAAAAAACACAAGAAAACTATTTACAAAACAACAATAAAAACTTTCAATTATATACAGTAATCATTCCTCTTTCTTATTTTGCTTAATGGTTTTTAACTCATCCCTGAAATTCTGACACAGAATCACAACTTCGAGGGACAGACAGAGCGCAGGCTGCCGCGTCGGCTCGAACAGCTGATTCCATGGAGTTTGAACATGAAATATACAACGGAAAATTACTTTTACCACTGCAGCACGCACTGGACATCCTTGTATTTTTAAGGCTGATTTCAAAATTCAATTAAATTGAGTGTACTGTCTGCTCCATTGTCGTAATGTTGAGCCATTTTAAACAACAATGCTGCAGATAATACATGTTTTTATTGTGTTTATTCTGTGACACAGTTCACACTTGAACTTGTGATTCTGTGTCAGAATTTCAGGGATGAGTTAAAAACCATTAAGCAAAATAAGAAAGAGGAATGATTATATAATTGAAAGTTTTTATTGTTGTTTTGTAAATAGTTTTCTTGTGTTTTTTTAATCTGAAATGAATAAATAATGTAAAAAAAAAAAAAAATGTTGTCCCAAGTGGGAATCGAACCTATGACCTTCGGAGTGCGGGCATCGCGTTTTGTTTATATAAACCGCCCTAAACCGTTTCCCATTCATTTCCAATGGTAGTGTTAAACCACTACGGACGTAATATATTTTTGGCCACTACAGCTCTTGTGGCGCTGTTCGGATGTGACGCAGCGGACGTGACGCAGTTTATACTTGCCCGGCTTCCTTGAAAAAGAAAATTTCGAGTAAAATTTCCCACTTTTAATCGGAGAAAGAAGACAACAAACAAAAGAACAGCAATCTTCACATGCATCCTTCACATTTTAAAGGTAAGTTATGCTGATGGTGAAACATAAATATATGAAACATGTTTATCGAGTTTTTCCGACCGAACATATATTAATTTAATGACAACATTACTTTCTGCACAGTGTGCTCCTTTGTCTGGCGTTGGTCAGTAATAAAACTATTATGGTTTTATGAGTGGTTTATGTGTCTGTGTTTTACACTAAAACAGAATTAAGACCATGGTGATTTCTTAAAAAGTAAGTGTTGCAACACTTCCTAACAAACACTAACTGCTAAGGATCAGGATTACTTTATGTTTATGTTTATTAAATTTGTTCATTTTTTTACAAAAGAAATACAATACAAGACAATCCCATTAATGATACGTACACAATGTAAAAAAAATGAAAGGTAGCAGAAAGAAGAATAAATCTTATTATATCTGCCCCTTTTTTCAAACAATCAGATTAAACAATAATAATCTTTCACCAGCAGTACAAAATGACTAACTCTTTCTAATTTTCTAATACTAATACATAACTAATAATTGATACAATACACATTATGCTAATTCATATATATTTTTTCAACAAATTCCTTTTGATCATTTTCTTAAATGTAAACAGTGACTTGGCATTTTTAACTACATTCTCCAAGCCATTCCATAATCTAATTCCCTGGATTGAGGTAGAACGTCCCTTCAAGCTAGTTCTGAATTGTGGTTTTACAAACATCTCTGTCCCCTTAAGATTATAACAACTTTGTCTTTTAACAAAATTCATTTGGATATTTAAAGGTAAATCGTTATTTTGAGCCCTATACATAATTGATAAAATATTATAATCAACCAAATCATGGAATTTCAATAATTTCAGTTGATAAAATAATGTACTGGATGGATGACAATAATGTTTTCTAGTGATAATTCTTACAGCTCTTTTCTGTAATACAAAAATAGGCTTTGTGATTGTTTTACACGCTTTCCCCCAAACATCAATACAATAGATTAAGTGTGGAACAATGATTGTGTTATACAACAAATACAGAGCTTTATCATTCAATAGGTCTCTGACCTTGTACAGTACTGCAATCGATTTAGCTATTTTTATTCTTACAGAATTTATGTGTTGTTTCCATGTCAGTTTGTCATCAATAATAACACCCAAAAACTTCACCTCACTCACTCTGCAAATCTCAACACCCTCAATTTTGAGTGGAACGTCAACAGTTTTCTTTTTATTACTGAATATCATGTAATTAGTTTTTTCTAGATTTAATGATAATTTATTGATTTTAAACCAAGTTTGTATTTTGGTAAATTCTGTCTTTATCAATTCCAACATTTGTTCTATATCTTCACCTAAACAGAAAAATGTGGTATCATCAGCAAAAAGTATACATTTAAGGAGTCCTGACACATTTACCAAGTCATTCACATATAAAATAAATAGCTTTGGTCCAAGCACAGAGCCCTGGGGAACTCCACATGTGATATTACAGAGGTCAGATCTTACATCATTTATTTGTACAAATTGTTTCCTATCTTTCAAGTAGCTAGATACCCACTGTAATGCTGGTCCTCTAATACCATATTTGTTCAGTTTTTCTAGGAGAATGGTGTGATCAATAGTATCGAATGCTTTTTTTAAATCAACAAAAATACTGACACAATATTGTTTTTGATCGACAGCAGTTGTTATTTGTTCCATTAATTCCATGAGAGCCATTGATGTAGAGTTTTTAGCTCTGAACCCATATTGACTGTTGCTTAGAATATTTTGTTTGTCTATAAATTGATCTAGTCTGTTCACAAATAGTTTTTCAAGAATTTTAGAAAACTGTGGTAACAAGGATATAGGTCTGTAATTGTTGAACACACATTTATCACCATTTTTAAAAAGAGGAACTACCTTAGCTACTTTCATATTATCTGGAAATATTCCTGTTGAAAATGATAAGTTACATATATATGTAAACGGCTCAATAACATAGCTCATTATATCCTTTACAAACATCATATCCATGTCCACCCAGTCCTTTGATCTCTTGTCTGTAAGATTTTTTACTACCTTCATTATTTCCTCTTTGTTAGTTCCATTTAGAAAAATACTGTTTGCACAACCTGTAATTGAATGGCTCACATTATTATTTACTTTTGGTATTTTAGCTGCAAGGCTTGATCCAACATTCACAAAATATTGATTAAATCCATTGACAATTTCATTTTCATCATAAACTTCATCTTTTTCTGTTACAAAATATTTTGAAATACTAGTTTTTGCTTTATGATTCTTCATAACACTATTCATTACTCGCCATGTTGCTTTCATATCACCATTACTTTTATCTAATAATTTACTATAATATTCTTTCTTATGTTTCCTTATAATCCCTACTAATTTATTTTTATACTTTTTATATTTTTCTTCAGCGTTCTGACTTCGCAATTTCAAGAAACATGAATACAAATAATTCTTTTTTTTACAAGCATTTCTCAACCCTTTTGTCATCCATGGTTGGTCAACGATATTTCTCTTTGTATAATTTGTTTGTACACAATTTTTTTCATACAGAGTTTCCAAGATATTCATAAACTCATCATATGATCTGTTCACATCGTCAACATACACTTCATTCCAGTCTTGTTTATCTAGATCCTCTTTTAATTTTTCCAAAACTTTTTTTGATGTGTTTATGATCTTTTTCTTTGTTTTAACTGCTTTTGTGACATTTTGATCATTTTTATAGATTGTGAAAACTGTTTGATTGTGAAACTGTTTGATTGTGAAAACTGTTTGATTCACAGATTATGTCCAGTGTTTTTTATTAGAGTAAGGATAAAGTCAGAATTTTTTTCAAAATCATAGATTCTGTTTCAATCTTTGCCAAAATGTAATAATAATAATTAAAATAATAATAATATCAGAGAGAGTACACTGAAACACTGATATCTGATTACAGTACAAGTAAATAAAAACAGATACATCATTATATTTTATGTCCTTCCTGTCTGTAGCTGCACTTTGAGCACCTTTTGAGCTATATGAACAGAATAGAAAATATATTTGTTTCATTGCTGCAGGCCAATCTGCTGGTTTCCTTAAATATAAACTTTTTGAACTATCAGTACGTTGAATAATCAGTTGAGCTCTTGTGAAAAATGTATTTCAAAGGTTTTCAGATTTTTTTAACGCATGATCTACCCTTTTTTGCTCTATACTAGGCCAAAATGCAGAAGAAGAACATCTTTTATCCTGGAAAACAAAGTGTTGTTTTCCGCAAGGGGCCCCTAGGATTTCTTCGCCAGGACCCCTCTCCTGAGGCCAAAATTATAAAAAATAATCCTAGTATGCAGGACAAATCTGAGCCAAAGAGAGAGGACATTGTGCGGCAAAATGCTTTGTCTGTAGTTTGTCAAAGAGGAGGGGATGTCACAGATGATTTAGAAGTGCTGGGAGACTACAACCTCCAATTTGGCAAATACAAAGGGAAGTCTTTCCAGTGGCTTTTAGAAAATGATGTGGGTTACACTTTGCACCTCATCAAAACCTGCAAAAGGAGGAGGAAGCCGGTATCTGTATAACAGAGAGCCTTAACAAGGTGAACCTCCTGACTTTTATCAAGTATGCTCTCAGTTTTAAGGAGATACAAGATGCCCTGGACTACGAAGCCAGCAGAGACAGCGTCGCAGCAACTCCTTGTGAAGATGACCAGCTGGTTGGTTTTGGCTCTCGGGCCAAGAGCACATGGAAGGACATTTAGGCCAGTAGAGAAGATGGTTATGCTGACTTCATCCTAAAGAAGATCTGCCTTCCTGGGACCAGGATGAAGAAGCTGCAGCAGCACCTGCTCAAGAGACAGAAATCATCCTCCAGTCATACACCCAGTGTGCCACAAAAACCTCTGGGTGAGCAACTAAAAATGTTGTATTAACAATTTTAAGATGAAAGGACAAAAATTGCCTTAAAAATTGAATATTCCTCCCAAACTGATCCTTGATTTTTGTATAATTTTTTGGTTTCTCATAGTGATGGAGGAAGACGGAGAATTGGAGGCTGCAATGCTAAGCTTCTCACCCTGTAAGCTCCTGCATCAGATCAGTAAGCACACTAAAGTTACACTTGAAGAAATTCTAAAATATAATCTGCTTGTGTTTAGTCTCTCTCCCATATTTGTCTCTGTGTACGCAGTGTCAGGATCAGCGGAAACGGAGGGAACCCCAGTGTCAAACAGAGCGAAGACAGGTTTTTCTTAAAATAGGAGATTTCAGGACTGGAGTGTTATTCTCTTTTACGATGAATAACCCTCCAAAACTGAGCTTTGACCTATTGTGTTCTTGTGTTCTGGCCACGTTCCGGTCATGTTCCTGTTACATTATTGCTGTTTGCCACCATTAAATAGTCAAATGACTATGAATTGATGGAGATATTGTGCCAGCCTGAATGCTGGTGAGCATTCTGCATGTTTACTTTTTTTTTAATCAACACTAGTTACTAACAGCTGACATGTTTGTTCACTTCAGTGCTGTTGTTTCTCCTGCTTAGACTAACTACAGAGGTAGTCAGTTGTTTGTAGTTTGTTGCATTTCCCACTTCTGGAAATTACTTTAAAAATATTTTCAGAGGTCTGATAAGCAGAAGGAATAAAAGTACAACTTTTTGAGTTTCCACTAACACCATCTGTTGTGTTAAATTGTGATTCGTACAGTGACTGATACATTATCTTTATTTAGGTCCAACTGCAACGGTGTCCAGGTGTTCAGACGCATCAGGTGAATCGGAATCCTCAACAGTTAACGGTAAAGAAATTTAAAATTTATTACTGAAAATAAATCAGTTGCTTTAATATTTTTAGGCTACATAAAATAATTTGTTTACTTTCTTCTGATTGTTTACAGTCCCGGCAACCACACAACAGACATCCGTGGCCCTTCCATCACAACAGACACCCGTGGCCCTTCCATCACCAGAGTTATTTAAAGGTATGTTTCAACTCACTCTTAAATATCTATTTGTTGCATAAATAGCAATGTCTGGATAATTTTCACAGCTACTTCATCTGTAGTCTTAAAATTATACTGAAGCCATAAATAAATAACTGAAAGATATCGCTCCTTTTCAGATTCCAGCACAAGTGCAGCTTCCACCTCTGCACAGAGACCTTTCCTTTGAGGACAGTGCTGAAGATGGTAAGAACTGACTGCATACAAAAAATAATTAATTTTTTTACTGAGTAGTTTGCTTTATTAACAGCATTTCCACGCTGTCTGTCAAATATTTTGTAAACAATGTGGCTAATATTTGGAACACAGTCTTTTTTTTATGGAACCCTAATTCCATGTATTTTTATTTTTTATGATAGTTCCCTCAGCTCAGCCGCCCTTTGCTGTTCCTCTGCCTCAACCTGACCATGACATTAACAGCTGGAACTGTTCTCGGCACCAGAAACTGTGGATGAAGACAGAGCTGCAAGATCTCGTCCTGTGGCCTGGGTCTCGTCCTGTACGTCATCTTGGACATGCAATTTCCCTCTGGCGTCATCCTCCGCAGCCTGAGCTCATAGACACAGTGGCTGAGCTTCCCTCGCCCAACTTCTTTCAGCTTCACCCATTTTTCATTTGGAAACCTGAAAATGAAATCCTGTCCCGGCTGAAAAACAACTACAACCTTCCATGTCTTCATGGATGTCCTCATCCACAGGTGGTTTCTTCTGGTGTGGGCCGGCCTCGGGTGATAGTTGGGACAAGTTTCTACAACAGGTGAGCAAACACAGTGCTATGTATTTACATTTCTGGATTAAATTTAGGAAATTTATAAACCTATACTGATGAATTGTACTTACCTTATTGTGTTTCAGAGACTTCACATCCTCTGTGATCCTCACCAAGGAGTGCCCGCACTGGACCAGTAAAGACCGGTGGACGTGTCTTTGTGTTGGATCACACACGCTGGACACCACCTATGAAAGAGCGATTGATGGCTTGCTGCAGAAACACCCAAGCTTCACATGTCATGGTATGTGAAGCACTTGTCAAAGCTCCTGAACACCAGCTCTTCGTTAAATACAAGCCCTGAAAAACTTGTGGAAACCCAGGAACTGTGGCACACTTTAACCAGTCAGTCAACCAGTGTGTCTGTGACCACCATTGAGCCGCCTGTCTTCAATCCACACGCACCTGCTTTGTCCATCCCTATTACACAGGACTCGTTAGAGAAAATTGTGGAGGGCATTTTAAATAAGCAGCAGCAACAACAGCCCGAGCAGAAGAAAAGACAAAGACTTGTCTTTCCTGTGGACAGCCAGTCTCGTTATGAGACTGATGGTTCCTCCATTCATTTTTTCTTCATGCAGGGACCTGTTCGTTACTTTTACTGCTCAAAAAAGGTTCATGGTACTTATGGTGCTGAGGGACTTTGCAATCCAAACATGTCCTTTGAGGAATTTTCTACCACAACTTTCTTTCAAAGGGAACTGCAGGAAACAAAAACGGGTGGAGGAAAAAAATGACAAGAAGAGAAAAAGAACAGAATCTCAGCCAACAGGCCACGTTTGCAGGTTTTGTCATAGGGAGCTGAAGCAGGGACCAAACAGCCCACACATCCATACTGGTTTCCCTGGTGTGGCAGGAAAATATATATACAGTATTGTCCATCAAAGGTTCTGTCCATTTATCAATCACAGGGTATGGTCAGGGAGATGAGTTGGGAGGAGTTCTCCAAATCTCATTTTTATGAGGCAGAGAAACAGAGATGGGTGGCAGAGAGGAAAAAATAAACCTCATATACTGTAGTTCTATTGAGATGTTTATTTAGTTATTTTATTATTATTATTCTATATCTTCATATATTTATGCAAATAAAAAATCTGTATATACAGTAAATATGGGAAGTTAACATGTAAATATTTCACAGAAAGAAAACATGTTATAGCAAGGTCACAGTCTTTTTGGTATTTTCCTCATATAGTTCTATTGAGATGTTTATTTAGTTATTTTATTATTATTATTCTATATCTTTTCATTCATTCATTCAACCTTTATTTATACAGGCTAGCCTCGTTGAGTCACGGGGACTCATTTACAAGAGGGACCTGTCTCACTCACACCAAACAACCATCCACTCTCTCACTCACACCTAGGGTCAATTTAGAGTCACCAATCAGCCTAACATGCATGTTTTTTGGTCTGTGGGAGGAAACCGAATATATCTTCATATATTTATGCAAATTAAAAAACTGAAAATACTGTAAATCTGGGAAGTTCACATGTAAATATTTCACAGAAAGAAAACATGTTATATAGCAAGGTCACAGTCTTTTTGGTATTTTATCTATACCATGAATGTATTTTCAGGAAAGTCCTGAATGTTTTTATATTTTTTATGGAAGAATTCTGTACTTCATTTCAATTTTTGTAAAATAGTTGCCCAATTAAAGTTTGATATGATAAACTTTACCTTTGTAGTGTTTTATTTTGTACAGCTGTAACCACACCTATTCCAGGTGCATTTCTGACATGCTTTTGTACCTGTTTTGCACATTTGCTCAATTATCCCATTGCTACATTTAATTTACTTGAGAAATTGCTTGAGAAATTTCTGCCAGGACTGGGACTTGAACCCACGTCCTGATGTCAGTCCGTTACACCTATACGTGACTGGCCCCCGCGACTGACCTAAACGTAGGCGTGTTAATACACCTTGGTTAACTTCTTATCTAAAGAAATTACATCTCATTGTTGTCAATATTGTTGCCACTATCTGGCGCATGCTTTTATATCCACTCATCTAATTGCGTCCATGTGGATGTAATAATCGTTAATCATGTGTGTTTGGTGGGATTTATGATTGTTTTCACATCGTGGACACGGTTTCACAGATCACCTGTAAGTGTCGCCAAAGGAACAATAACCACAGAAACGTGCGTACGCCAACAGGGGAGCAGCCGTGGATTTCTACGTGGATGCGCAGATATTCCCGTTCATATCAGATTTGATACATACGCCACTTTGCGTGGAAAGTGACGTGCGCAATGTTTTTGTGCGCACGCATGGTTGATACATGAGGCCCCAGGTGTCTATGCTAATTAGCATATAGACTCCATAGCGCCGCCTAGAATATTTAAAAACATCAGCCCCAAGCCATTTTTGACCCGATTATTCTGAAACTCGGTGAATATATGTATCTTCTCAGGATCTACGAAAAACTCTCTTGGAGCACTGGTCAAAAACAAACACAAAGTCGGCCATTTTTGGTCAAAGGTCATTTTCAGGCATTTTTGAATTGCGTATTTAAACAAACTCATCTTAGGGATTTGGAAAGATTGCCTTCAAACTTGGTTAATATGCCCTTAACACATTGGACATTAAAAGTTATCAAAAGCTTGCGTTTTCATTTATGCTAAAGGGGCGTGGCCAGGCCTCAAACTTGCGCTTCATGCGTCCCCTACATTATTTCTATAGTCCATCTCAGTGATACATCATCCGATCTGAACCAGATTTATTGTGCATAATCAGTGAGACCTTGTGGACACATTGATATTGTTGTTTAACATATGACTCCAGAGCGCCCCCTAGATTATTCAAACTGTTATATCTCAGTGATACATCATCCGATCTGAACCAGATTTATTGTGCATCATCAGTGAGCCCTTGTGGACACATTGATATGGTGGGCTAACATTTGACTCAAGTGCGCCCCCTACATTATTTCTATAGTTATATCTCAGTGATACATCATCCGATCTGCACGAGATTTATTGTGATTCATCAGTGAACACTTCTACACACATTGATAATGGTATGTAAATTTTTACTCCATAGCGCCCCCTGTATTATTACTACAGTTATATCTTAGTGATACATTATCCGATCTGCACGAGATTTATTGTGCTTTATCAGTGAACACTTCGACACACATTGATAATGGTATGTACATTTTTACTCCATAGCGCCCCCTATATTATTTCTATAGTTATATCTCAGTGATACATCATCCGATCTGAACCAGATTTATTGTGATTCATCAGTGAACACTTCTACACACATTGATAATGTTATGTAAATTTTTACTCCATAGCGCCCCCTATATTATTACTACAGTTATATCTTAGTGATACATTATCCGATCTGCACAAGATTTATTGTGCTTTATCAGTGAACACTTCGACACACATTGATAATGTTATGTAAATTTTTACTCCATAGCGCCCCCTATATTATTACTACAGTTATATCTTAGTGATACATTATCCGATCTGCACGAGATTTATTGTGATTCATCAGTGAACACTTCTACACACATTGATAATGGTATGTAAATTTTTACTCCATAGCGCCCCCTGTATTATTACTACAGTTATATCTTAGTGATACATTATCCGATCTGCACAAGATTTATTGTGCTTTATCAGTGAACACTTCGACACACATTGATAATGGTATGTAAATTTTTACTCCATAGCGCCCCCTATATTATTACTACAGTTATATCTTAGTGATACATTATCCGATCTGCACGAGATTTATTGTGATTCATCAGTGAACACTTCTACACACATTGATAATGGTATGTAAATTTTTACTCCATAGCGCCCCCTATATTATTACTACAGTTATATCTCAGTGATACATTATCCGATCTGCACGAGATTTATTGTGCTTTATCAGTGAACACTTCGACACACATTGATAATGGTATGTAAATTTTTACTCCATAGCGCCCCCTATATTATTACTACAGTTATATCTTAGTGATACATTATCCGATCTGCACGAGATTTATTGTGATTCATCAGTGAACACTTCTACACACATTGATAATGGTATGTAAATTTTTACTCCATAGCGCCCCCTATATTATTACTACAGTTATATCTTAGTGATACATTATCCGATCTGCACGAGATTTATTGTGCTTTATCAGTGAACACTTCGACACACATTGATAATGGTATGTAAATTTTTACTCCATAGCGCCCCCTATATTATTACTACAGTTATATCTTAGTGATACATTATCCGATCTGCACGAGATTTATTGTGATTCATCAGTGAACACTTCTACACACATTGATAATGGTATGTAAATTTTTACTCCATAGCGCCCCCTATATTATTACTACAGTTATATCTCAGTGATACATTATCCGATCTGCACGAGATTTATTGTGCTTTATCAGTGAACACTTCGACACACATTGATAATGGTATGTAAATTTTTACTCCATAGCGCCCCCTATATTATTACTACAGTTATATCTTAGTGATACATTATCCGATCTGCACGAGATTTATTGTGATTCATCAGTGAACACTTCTACACACATTGATAATGGTATGTAAATTTTTACTCCATAGCGCCCCCTGTATTATTACTACAGTTATATCTTAGTGATACATTATCCGATCTGCACGAGATTTATTGTGCTTTATCAGTGAACACTTCGACACACATTGATAATGGTATGTAAATTTTTACTCCATAGCGCCCCCTATATTATTACTACAGTTATATCTCAGTGATACATTATCCGATCTGCACGAGATTTATTGTGCATTCATCAGTGAGACCTTGTGGACACATTGATATTGTGGTTTAACATATGACTCCAGAGCGCCCCCTAGATTATTCAAACTGTTATATCTCAGTGATACATCATCCGATCTGAACCAGATTTATTGTGCATCATCAGTGAGACCTTGTGGACACATTGATATTGTTGTTTAACATATGACTCCAGAGCGCCCCCTAGATTATTCAAACTGTTATATCTCAGTGATACATCATCCGATCTGAACCAGATTTATTGTGCATCATCAGTGAGCCCTTGTGGACACATTGATATGGTGGGCTAACATTTGACTCAAGTGCGCCCCCTACATTATTTCTATAGTTATATCTCAGTGATACATCATCCGATCTGAACCAGATTTATTGTGCATCATCAGTGAGCCCTTGTGGACACATTGATATGGTGGGCTAACATTTGACTCAAGTGCGCCCCCTACATTATTTCTATAGTTATATCTCAGTGATACATCATCCGATCTGAACCAGATTTATTGTGTATCATCAGTGAGCCCTTGTGGACACATTGATATGGTGGGCTAACATTTGACTCAAGTGCGCCCCCTACATTATTTCTATAGTTATATCTCAGTGATACATCATCCGATCTGAACCAGATTTATTGTGCATCATCAGTGAGCCCTTGTGGACACATTGATGTTGTGGATTAACATATAACTCCAGAGCGCACCCTAGATTATTCAAGCTGTTATATCTCAGTGATACATCATCTGATCTGAACCAGATTTACTGTACGTCATCAAGGAGCAGTTCTAAACGCATTGATATTGTTGTGTAAATTTTGACTCCATTGCTCCCCCTACATTATTTATATAGTTATATCTCAGTGATACATCATTCGATCTGAACCAGATTTATTGTGCATCATCAATGAGACGTTGTGGACACATTGATATTGTGGTTTAACATATGACTCCAGAGCGTCCCCTAGATTATTCAAACTGTTATATCTCATTGAGACATCATCCAATCTGAACCAGATTTATTGTGCATCATCAATGAGACCTTATGGACACATTGATATTGTGGTTAAACATATGACTCCAGAGCGCCTCCTAGATTATTCAAACTGTTATATCTCAGTGATACATCATCCAATCTGAACCAGATTTTTTGTGCATCATCAGTGAGCCCTTGTGGACACATTGACATGGTGGACTAAAATTTCACTCAAGTGCACCCCTTAGCTTATTCAAACTGTTATATCTCAGTGATACATTATCCGATCTGCACGAGATTTATTGTACTTCATTAGTAAGCACTTCTACACACATTGATACTGTTGTGTAAATTTTGACTCCATTGTACCCCCTACATTATTCTATAGTTATACCTCAGTGATACATCATCCGATCTGTACCAGATTTATTGTGCGTCATCAAGGAGTAGTTCTAAACACATTGATAATGTTGTGTAAATTTTGACTCCAGTGCGCTCCCTACATTATTTCCAGTGGTGGGCAACGCTAATCCAAAAATTAGTTCCGCTATTTCTAAAGCACTAATTTATTTATTTAGGTCCGCAATTTCAAAAGCACTAATGTCTTATGAAAATTAGGGGAAGCTAATTCTAATCCGCTAATTAAATTCAACAATTGGTAGCAGCAAGTTATGCAATATTTGCACTACACTGCCAACTAGCGGTGCATGAACTGTTATACAGTAAGTTGTTTGAGTTTCAGAGTATTTAGTTTGGTTCTCTTCAACAGGTTTCACAAGGACAAAATGTACCCATTCCAAAGTCTGTTAGCTAAACTGCTGACATATTTGGCTGTTTTTTTTTTTCTTCTTTTGTTACTTTTAGTACCACTAGATCGCATGTGTCAAACTCAAGGCCCGTGGGCCAAATCCGGCCTACCATAACCGTTTCTGTGGCTCTCTACACCCTAGAACTTCAAGATAACAGTTGTAAGCATGTTGTTCTCAGGTGATGGGTCCCCATCCCTACACTCCCTGGTCTCTCTGTTAATTGTCTTGCTTATCTCCTCCATTTTGTTGTCCAGGTGTTTGTGATTGTCATGCTGTGTGTTCATGTACCTGTATATAAAGTCAGGGATTTTGTAATTGATAAAGCTCTGTATATGTTGTATAACACAATCATTGTTCCACATTTAATCTATTGTACTGTATTGAGGTTTGGGGAAAAGCGTGCAAAACAATTACAAAGCCTGTTTTTATTTTACAAAAGAGAGCTGTAAGAGTAATCACCAGAAAACATTTCAGTCACCCATCAAACACCTTGTTTCTTCAGCTAAATTTATTGAAATTCCAGGAATTGGTAGAATATAGTATTTTATCAGTTATGTATAGGGCTCATAATAACACATTACCTTTAAATATCCAAAGAAATTTAGACAAAGTTATTACAATCTTAAAGGGACAGATATTCATCAAACCACAATTCAGAACCAGCTTAAAGGGACGGTCTACCTCAATTCAGGGAGTTGGATTGTGGAATGTTCTGGAGAGTGATGTTAAAAATGCAAAATCAATTCATTCATTCATTCATTCAACCTTTATTTATACAGGCTAGCCTCGTTGAGTCACGGGGACTCATTTACAAGAGGGACCTGTCTCACTCACACCAAACAACCATCCACTCTCACACTCACACCTAGGGTCAATTTAGAGTCACCAATCAGCCTAACAAGCATGTTTTTTGGTCTGTGGGAGGAAACCGGAGTACCCGGAGGAAACCCACGCATGCACGGGGAGAACATGCAAACTCCACCCAGAAAGGCCCCGGACCGGGATTTGAACCGGCAACCTTCTCGCTGAGAGGCAGCAGCTCTACCAGTTGTGCCAACGTGCTGCCCAATGTATACATTTAAGAAAAAGGTCGAAAAGGACTTGCTCAAAAACTATATATGATGAAGCTTAGTGTGTTTGTGTATTACAGTTAGAAAAATTAAGTAGAGTTATTCATTTTGTGATGTAGTTTGAAGGTTATCATTGGTTGAACAAACTGTGAAATAAATAAGGGGCAGATATAATAAGATTTCATCTTCTTTCTGCTCCTTTCATTTTATCCTACTTGTATTCTTGTATCTGATGAAACTGTTTTGTATTGTTCTTTTAAAATGAATGAATAAACATCAAATCAAATCAACGGCCCAGTCAGAGTCCAGAACCTGAACCTGAAACCTTCAGAGAGCTGAGCAGAAACCTCAAAGAACTGAAGCAACAATGGAAAGAAGAGTGGGTCAGAACTCCTCCAGAACCAGGAGAGAGACTGATGAAGTCCTGCAGACTGATGAAGTCAGAGAACCACAGAGGATTCTGCTGCTGAAGGAGGTTCTGTTGGGTCAGAGGCACAAGCTGAGGTTAAATTTTAATGATTTTAGAACTTGTTAAAGATCAGCCATCCAGCTAACTGTCTATCCATCCATCCATTCAGCTAAAAGTCTATTCATCCTTGTATCTGATGAAACTGTTTTGTATTGTTCTTTTAAAATGAATGAATGAACATCAAATCAAATCAAAAATAAGTCTGTATCTCTGTGTTTATCATTGTCCTGGCATTGTCTCCTCCTGTTGCCTCTGTCTCCTGAGTTCCTTGTGATTCCCTGAGTATGTAAGTTTGCTGCCTTGCGGACGCCATTTTGAAGAGTCCTAATGGTGAACTACTTTTTTTAAACCCAGCAGATTTGACCATTTCGTGAAACTCTCAAGCTCAGGAAAACTTGTGCTATAACGTCAGCTATGAAATATATTTTTTCTCAGCAAAGAAATAATTGTTTTACCGTGTTTTGTTGTAAAATCCTGGCTTCTTTGGCCATCGCGGACGCCATTTTGAAGAGTGCTAATGTGGCGAAATTCTATTTTTAAATCCAGACGCGTCGCGTAGGCCCTGAGAAACATCCATAAGTTCACCCTCCATGTTAAAAAGTCTTCGTCTGACTCTTCGAAAACAAGCAATAAGGCTCCAGAGTAACACACTGGCTGCTAACTGCTAGAGAGAGAGCACACACCAAGAGACTGAGGGGGACGCTTTTTTGTGACGGACCACATCCGGCGCTGCTCGTAAATACGTTATTTCGTTTTTACTGATAGATAAATAGTTATTAGCGGTACTGCATTTTAAATAAAAATAGCATAAATCCGCTTATGAATTATAAAACTTAGTCAATCCGCTGTAAAGCTAACAGATTATTTAGCTACGCTAAAAGCGGAATAGCGCAATAGCGTTACCTAGCGGTCGTAGGCCCACCACTGATTATTTCTATAGTTATATCTCAGTTATACATGATCCAATCTGAGCCAGATTTTTTTGCATCATCAGTGAGTCCTTGTGGACACATTGATATGGTAGGCTAACATTTGACTCAAGTGCGCCCCCTAGATTATTCAAACTGTTATATCTCAGTTACATATCATCTGATGTGTACCAGATTTATTGTACATCATCAGTGAGCACTTCAACACATATTGATACTGTGGTTTAACAGATGACTCCAGTGCTCCCCCTACATTATTTTTCAAACTGTTACATCTCATTGCTAGATCATCTGATCTGTTCCACATTTACTATGTCATCTGTTAGCACTTCAAAACACATATATTGTTGTTATTCGCTAACTGTTCTTGACAAACGGGAGCTGGATGGACATGACAGTTTGAGGTGGCGACCAAACGGACGAGTTGAAGCTCCCGCGGTCGCCACAATAAGGCCGGAGCAGCGTTAAGCCGCGAGGGCCTCAATGGTGCTTGCAGCTTTAATTGTAGCTGTTTTTTAAGCGCTTCAAATGCCTGCAGGCCTTCTTGTTTCCAGGACAACTTTGAGGATATTTAATCCTTTTTCATGGCAGATGTTATAATAATAATATAATTAATTCAATTTATAACGCACTTTTCATTACTGAAAATCTCAAAGTGCTACACATATATTGAATGCTACACACATTCATAAACCGGTGGCGGCAGACTACCATGCAAGGTGCTTTCCAGTCCTACCGGGAGCATCTCAGGGTTAAGTTTCTTGCCCAAGGACACAACGACACATGGTGCGGGTCCCGGGAGTCGAACCGCCAACTTTACGATCGGGAGATGACTACCCTTACTACTACGCCACGGCCGTCCCACGTAAAGGAGCCTTCATTTCTGAGTAGTTAGGTATAAAATGTCTACAATAACCCCACAGACCTAGAATATTCATTAATTGCTTCTTAGTTGTAGGGAGAGGAAGCTGTACTATGGCTTTAACGCATGTGTCTGCAATTTCTCTGCCTTCAGCAGAGATTCTGTGTCCCAGAAATGTTACAGTAGTTTGCACAAACCACAGTTTAGACAATGAGGCCTTGTGACTTTGGTCTGCTAAATATTGAAGCAGACAGATGGTGTTTTCTTTGCACATCCTCTCAAACTTTGATGTCAGCAATAAATCATCCACGTACTGAAGTAATGCACACTCAGGAGGTGCCTAGCAAGGCAGTCATTCAGTGCTTGGTGAAAAATCGTAGGTGATTCGCAAAATATTTGGCACAGTCTTGTGAATGTGTATGCTTAACCCTTGAACTGAAATGCAAACCAGAACTGACTATTTGGATGTATAGGGATGCTAAAAAAAGCATTTGCTAAGTCAATCACTGAAAAATGAGTGGACCCTGATGGGATTTGTGATAAAATGACATGGGAGTTTGGGACAATTGGGGCTCTGGCCTGGACAGCAGAATTAACCTCAGATCCTGGACAAACCTCCACTCATCTGGGGAATGTGGGTGGATCTTTTTGACTGGAAAAATAGGTGTTCTAACTAAAGTGTTCAGCGTATCACTTAGTTTTGAGATGAGCAACCCATCACAGCTGTAGCTTAAAACCAGATTAAATTTAGGTATCAGGTCTCTGGCCAGCAGGTTCACTGGGAAGGTAGAAGAGAGCAAAAATTGAGGCTCATGTGTAGTTTCATCAAAAGTATCATTATGGTGAATAGAGCAGTTACTACCTCAGGGAATGGTTGTTCAGATGCTCCTGTGGAATGCACTACTTTCCTAGACAGTGGAACATCTGGGAGACATTTTTTCATAATGAGGGACTGAGTTGCTTCTGAATCTACCAGGAACTCAATTAAGATGTTTTGCACATGCATTTTTAGCATTGGCAATTTCAGATATGCTGATTCAGTGTATTTTAAACAAGTAGATTATTACATACACATACACATACATACACATGTGTGTATGTCTGTGGGAAAAGCAGGTGTGTGTGTCAACAGGTATGTGTGTGTGTGTGTGTGTGGGGGGGGGGGGGGTACTTGCGGCCTGTTCTTGGGGCCACAAGTTCCCCGTGCTAGTCAGGTGGAAAACCTAGTTCTCTGCCCTCTACCACTCTGATGCTTTGGGCTACGCCCACCTTACCTGTGGGGGCCTAAGGAAAAGCTTTGTTCACCTTGTGCTTGGTTTGGTGTGAACTACTGGGACCTCTGGTCTGATCTCTTGTGTGACTAGAATGGGCATCCTCTTCCACGCCACTGATTTCTTCTGCGGGGGCAGTTTCTTACCCAATGGTCAAGTTCCCAACAAATAAAGCAAGCATTAGAGTCTGAAGGGCCAGTCTGGTTTTGATAGGTCTGTGCAGGCTGGTGCTATATGGCTGGTGGAGGACTTTAGGTGGAGGACTTTAGGATAGACAGCTGCTGAGTTTAGAGTCATTTGATTAGCAGCAACCTGCAGCAATGTGAGTTGGGCATCGTCAGACCATTTCTGCCTCTTCTTCTGTACACAGTTCTGTTCAAACGTGAGCTGATCCCAAGCATGACGTGCATACCTCAGTAGTTCATTCAGACACACCCCAGCCTTCCTGTTGATGTAAGTATTTTGCACAGACCTACGGATGGACGGGAGAAGTCCACTCATCAGAGACTGACAGAAAATAGACTCAAAAGCTGTTGCTTGTGGTGTCTCCCTCCATTCTTCCTGAGGATGCTCTATGCCAGAGTGCGTCTTGAAAATGGGAAGCAATCTATTTGCATAGTCCTGGGGTGACTCATCTGACCTTTGAACTATGTCAGCAATGGTAATTCAATAAAAGATACAGGCTGCAGAGACCAGTAGAGATATTCCCTTTATTCATACTTTATATCAAAAACCAAAAGCAGCAATGTCACACACATATAAACCTGCACTAGCCCAGGTTTGAGCAACCTTCATCATCAACACGTCCAGTGAGAGTCTCAGTTGTGGTGGCTGTCGCTCCAAGCCACACAGTTTCTCTAACACTTGCTTTTTAAACCCCAGCTAGATTTCAGTTCATTTTTGATACTTTTCTTGGATTTCCGGTATTCTGTTGAACTTCTCACATTGAAAATTTCAACAACTGGAAGAAGGAAGCAGAAGGCATGTAAAGTTAGGTTGGTCCTTTTCATGGCTTTGATTTTTCACTTAAGTCTTTCATTTCCGTCGTCTACCTCTACTGTCCGTTCATCTTTCCTAGTTACAATCTTGAAGCTGTTAACAGGGTGGGTGTCAGAGGAGGAGGTGACCCCAGTGTACAGCTGTGGGATGTGTATGGGGGGAGGGAGAAGTGTGCTAAAGGGCTAAGAGAGGGATTTATCTTTGCAGTGTATGTAGTTCAAAACATCAGTGTCTCCAGGCTCGTCTTCTGTCTGGTGCTTTCATCATCAGATGGCCTTCCTCTTTGGAATCTATCAAAAACATCAACACACACAAACTGAATCGTCAAAAGTATTCAGACTCTGATGTGACCCACCAAAGGCAGCTTTTAAATGGCTGCGCACAGAAATCAGATTTAGAATAGAATACAAAAAATGGTTTGTCACGAAATTAGACAAGCAGTATAAGACTGAGTTTGTTGCAGCACCTCAGACTGAAGAAGTTTTTTGGATAAAAGACAAAATGTTTCAACAGAGAAGAATCTGTTCAGAGGAAGTGACTGGACCTTGTTGGATTTATCTACCTGGATTATTGAGCACTCATCTGAACACTCATAAAAATTCATAAAAGTTAACCAACAAAGAAAATGTTATGCATCCCTCCAACTATTATCTTCCGCTTGATCCAAAGTCGGGTCGCAGGGGCAGCAACTTGAGTAGGGAGGCCCAGATATCTCTTTCCACAGCCACCTCTTCCAGCTTTTCTGGAAGGACTCAAAGGCATTCCTAGGACAACTGAGAGAAGTAGTCTCTCCAGCGTGTCCTGGGTCTGAAGCACCTCCCTGGGGAGGCACACGGGAAGCATCCTTACCGGATGCCCGAACCACATCAACTGGCTCCTCTCAATGTGAAGGAGCAATAGTTCTACTCCGAGTCTCTCCTGGCTAACTGAACTTCTCACCCTATTTATAAGGGAGAGTCCGAATAACATGCGGAGGAAACTCATTTCAACTCCCTATATCTGCAATCTCATTCTTTCGGTCACTACGCACAGCTCGTCACCATAGGGGAGGGGAGGAACGTAGTCCGACCAGTAAACAGAGCTTTGCTTTGCAGCTCAGCTCCCTCTTCATCACAACGGACCGGTACAGAGTCTACAATATTGCAGATGCTGTACCAATCCATCTGTCATTTTCACGCTCCATTCTTCCCTCATTCATGATGTAGGGATATTGCAGCGGTCAGTTTTGCTGACTGTACAAATATTCCAGATGAAAGATTTGAGTAGATTTTATCTGACACAAACTTATCATCAATATTCACGAGTTCTCTCTTTTTCAGTTCAATATCAATAATTCTATACCTTGACCAGATGTAATTCATAGGAAACGTTAAACTTATGTTGGTACAGCAGGACTGCACCATTTATTGAACATAGTACGCCCATTCTCCATAACCTTTATTGGCTTCCTGTCGCCTACAGAATTCAGTACAAAACTGCTCTCATTACACATTGATGCTTACATGAAGCTTCACCAGATTATCTGAAGGATATTCTTATTCCATACTCATCCACCCGGTCGCTACGGTCACAGAACAGTAATCTCCTTCACGTTACGAGAACCAAATTAAGGACCATGGGAGACCGGGCTTTCAGTGTGACTGCCACCCACCTGTAGAACTCTCTTCCTGACTGTCTGAGAGTCTGTGGTTGACTTTAAGAGTGGCTTGAAGACCTTTCTTTTCAACCGAGCATACTCTACCTCCTCATGATCCTACTTTTGATCTTAGTTGATATTGTTATTGATTTTACTTGTTTTATTACTTGTTTTATTGACATTTAATTCTGTTGCACCTTGTACCACTTTGAGATTTTCATTAATAAAAAGTGTGTTATAAATTGAATTCATTATTAATATTATTATTATTATTATTATTTAACATAATTATAAATTACATCACATATTTACATGATTGAATGATCAGGTTTCCTATAATTAACTTTAGCACAGATGAAATACGCGTCCATAATTTCATTGGAACAACAGAATAAAGTTATGGGTTTTAATAACTTATATCTCTGCTGGTACAATAAACTTAAAGTTTAGTTAACTGGTTTAGTTAACTTAATAAGAAAGTTTCAGGGAGAGAAAATGGAGGAAGAAAGAAAATGGAGGATGAGGAGAGATATTATCTTGACGTGTTTTAACCAGAAACATGGCAGCTCTCTGGCCCATCTCGGCTACACGTTGGTACCCTTGGTAAAGCATATGATGACTTGTTACCTTGTGAAGATGGTCAGTCCCCAGTTGGTCTAACTGGCCAGTTCGTTTACCATTCTCAGCATCTCCAGACGTCTGCCTTGACTCGAACCGAAAGTAACGTCAGTTCCTGGTTTGGCTTTTCAAGATAAGAGCTTCCTTTGAAGGAATCTCACTAAAAGAGAGCTTTTTCAGCTGTTGAAGATGACTTATAACTTGGCATGTTATAAGTCTTTAACTGAATAACGTGGTCATTGGCGTGTTGACCAGACGATCATCAGTTCTTTGGAGAAGACCATGGTTTGAGGCTTACTCCAGCAGACTCCTGCTGTCACGTTCAGCGGCCCCGCTGACCCATTGGCCCCTGACCCATTAGACCCCGCTGACCCTTTAGGCCCCGCTGACCCTTTAGGCCCCGCTGACCCTTTAGGCCCCGCTGACCCTTTAGGCCCCGCTGAGCCTTTAGGCCCCGCTGACCCTTTGGCCCCGCTGACCCTTTAGCCTGACCCTCTCCCTTAGCCTGACCCTGACTCCCTTCTGTCTGTCATAGTTTTTGCCCCTTCTGTCCACCCTCTCCCTTTAGCCTGACCCTCTCCCTTAGCCTGACCTTTCCCCTTTAGCCTGACCCGCTCCCTTTAGCCTGACCCAGCCTGACCCTCTCCCTTAGCCTGACCCTGACTCCCTTCTGTCTGTCATAGTTTTTGCCCCTTCTGTCCACCCTCTCCCTTTAGCCTGACCCTCTCCCTTAGCCTGACCTTTCCCCTTTAGCCTGACCCGCTCCCTTTAGCCTGACCCAGCCTGACCCTCTCCCTTAGCCTGACCCTGACTCCCTTCTGTCTGTCATAGTTTTTGCCCCTTCTGTCCACCCTCTCCCTTTAGCCTGAC
>JBBPBX010004395.1:56363-77005 GCA_038048925.1 Garcialebias charrua | reverse complement strand
AGTCTAGAAACAGTTTTATATGTAGATATATTTTATAAGATATATATACATATATCAAATATATCAGAAACCACAAAGCAGATATTTTTCAAACCAACACAGTGTAATCACTACATGTTTATGTACACACTGTAAGCTGTTGAAGTTATTTGAATTAAAATTCGATTTTTTATAGACATAAGTGTGTCGACCTAGCTTCTTTTTTTTCTACTAGTATTTAACACATATCTTATATCTCAGAAACCACAAAGCAGATATTTTTCAAACCAACAGAGTGTAATCACTACATGTTTATGTGCATACTGTAAGCTGTTGGAGTTATTTGAATTAAAATTCGATTTTTTAATAATTTATTTTCGAAGCACATGTGACAGGTTTGGAATTAGTCAAAACAAATCAATTTAAATCCAGCAGATTTGACCACAACGTGACATTATTAAGGACTTGTTAACCTGAGGAACCCTCGTGGTATAAAGCCAGCTATGAAATATATTTTTTAAGCTTTTATTTAGCTACATTTAAAAGAAAGAACGCCGATCGACCCCACCCGCGCGTGCATGTGATGTGCACGTGTCGACCTACTTTGTTAAATCCAGCTGATTTGACCACAACGTGAAATTATTAAGGAACTGTTAAGCTCAAGCACCCTCTTGATATAACGTCAGCTATGAAATATATTTTTTAAAGCGTTTATTTAGCTACATTATAGAAATAAAGACGGCTCACGTGCGCGCGGGCGCCCGCGTGCACGTGGCGAAACTACTTTTTTAAATCCTGCCGTTTTGACCACTACGTAAGGAATAGTTCAGCTTAAGACACATGTTTGCTATAATTTTAAATACAAATAATTGTTTTTACCATGTTAATCTTGTAAAGTCCTTCGGTGTTTGCTCCCTCGCGGCAGCCACTTCCTCAAACTCAGTCCAGCCTCCTCCCCACGGTTCGGGTCCAGCCGGCCTGGACCCTGCTCTGAGATGAGTCCGGAATCTTGGCGCGGCGCCGCGCATCTGTGAGGTGGAAATGCTGTCCAACGCGCGTTTGGCACGCAAATATGACGTCACATCCGACCCGGGCCACCAAGTGGAAAAGGGGCATTAGTGTGTTTGTGTATTACAGTTAGAAAAATTAAGTAGAGTTATTCATTTTGTGATGTAGTTTGTGTATTACAGTTAGAAAAATTAAGTAGAGTTATTCATTTTGTGATGTAGTTTGTGTATTACAGTTAGAAAAATTAAGTAGAGTTATTCATTTTGTGATGTAGTTTGTGTATTACAGTTAGATAAATTAGTAGATTTATTCATTTTGTGATGTAGTTTGAAGGTTATCATTGGTTGAACAAACTGTGAAATAAGGGGCAGATATAATAAGATTTCATCTTCTTTCTGCTCCTTTCATTTTATCCTACTTGTATTCTTGTATCTGATGAAACTGTTTTGTATTGTTCTTTTAAAATGAATGAATAAACATCAAATCAAATCAACGGCCCAGTCAGAGTCCAGAACCTGAACCTGAAGGTGGGACCTTCAGAGAGCTGAGCAGAAACCTCAAAGAACTGAAGCAACAATGGAAAGAAGAGTGGGTCAGAACTCCTCCAGAACCAGGAGAGAGACTGATGAAGTCCTGCAGACTGATGAAGTCAGAGAACCACAGAGGATTCTGCTGCTGAAGGAGGTTCTGTTGGGTCAGAGGCACAAGCTGAGGTTAAATTTTAATGATTTTAGAACTTGTTAAAGATCATCCATCCAGCCATCCAGCTAACTGTCTATCCATCCATCCATTCAGCTAAAAGTCTATTCATCCTTGTATCTGATGAAACTGTTTTGTATTGTTCTTTTAAAATGAATGAATGAACATCAAATCAAATCAAAAATAAGTCTGTATCTCTGTGTTTATCATTGTCCTGGCATTGTCTCCTGTTGCCTCTGTCTCCTGAGTTCCTTGTGATTCCCTGAGTATGTAAGTTTGCTGCCCTGTCTATTTTATGTTCTTAATTTCTGTGGCCGTCGCGGACGCCATTTTGAAGAGTCCTAATGGTGAACTACTTTTTTTAAATCCAGCAGATTTGACCATTTCGTGAAACTCTCAAGCTCAGAAAAACTTGTGCTATAACGTCAGCTATGAAATATATTTTTTCTCAGCAAAGAAATCAGAGTCAGAGAGTCAGAGTCAGAGAGAATTTATTGTCATTTGCACCGCATGTAGTACATGTGTTGAAAACGAGATTATGTACACAGGGTCCCAGTTACATCCAACAACAAATGCAAGAGAAATACAATAATAACATCTAGGATTAACTAAGAGAGACATCACATCAGCTAGTAATACACTAAGCCCTAATGTAGTAGAAAAACATCATTATAAACAGCAGCACGAACATGAGCAGATGGTCACAGATGAACGCAGCAACAAGAAACAGATCAGTATCAGTATGATGTGACATTTTGCAGTGTTTATTCTTATTATTTATTTATTCATGAGTCTGACAGCCTCAGGGTAGAAGCTGTTTCTCAGTCTAGTGGTTCTACATTTGATGCTCAGCAAAGCAATAATTGTTTTACCGTGTTTTGTTGTAAAATCCTGGCTTCTTTGGCCGTCGCGGACGCCATTTTGAAGAGTGCTAATGTGGCGAACTTCTATTTTTAAATCCAGACGCGTCGCGTAGGCCGCTGAGAAACATCCATAAGTTCACCCTCCATGTTAAAAAGTCTTCGTCTGACTCTTCGAAAACAAGCAATAAGGCTGCAGAGTAACACACTGGCTGCTAACTGCTATAGAGAGAGCACACACCAAGAGACTGAGGGGGACGCTTTTTTGTCACGGACCACATCCGGCGCTGCTCGTAAATACGTTATTTCGTTTTTACTGATAGATAATTAGTTATTAGCGGTACTGCATTTTAAATAAAAATAGCACAAATCCGCTTATGAATTATAAAACTTAGTCAATCCGCTGTAAAGCTAACAGATTATTTAGCTACGCTATAAGCGGATTAGCACAATAGCGCTACCTAGCGGTCGGAGGCCCACCACTGTCCAGAAGCTAACACGGGAGCTAACACGGGACGTAGCAGCGGCTTTGACCACCTCAAAGTAAGAAATTATATTTTTATTTAATTTATATTTTTATTACTGTACTGTATTAATTAATTACACTGTGTTAGGTGTGTTAGGATAGGCGAAGTACAGTACTTGGTACCACAAAAATAAAATAAAATACAGGACATCCCCAAGTGACGAGTGGACAAACGGACCGACCTGCGAACAGATCGAGCTGCGAACGGTCCTTAGGTCCGGAACTCGTACTTAACTCGGGGGTTAGCTGTATACAGTTGAAACCAGAACTTTACATACACCGTTTAAAAACACACATGCATTTTTTTTTCCCACACTGTCTGACGTGAAATCAGAATAAACTTTTCCCATTTTAGGTCAATTAGGATTATCAACATTTTTTCTAGCTCAGTGGGAGTGGTGGTGCAGAGGTTAAGAAGGTGAGATTGTGATCGGAAGATCGCTGGTTCAAGCCCCGGTACCGACAACCAGTGCTGGGCACCAGGCCGCTAGGGAGCGCTAAAACGCTAATCCGCTGATAGCGGACCGAAACAATTTGTTAGCGCTATAGCGGATTGACTAACTTTTATAATTCATAAGCAGATTTGCGCTATTTTTATTTAAAATGCAGTACCGCTAATAACTAATTATCTATCAGTAAAAACGAAAAAACTTATTTACGGGCTCTTAAATCAACCGGACGACTGCTCACGGACCATATCCTGTCAGCGCCGGATGTGGTCCGTGAAAAAAAGCGGTCCCCGCCCTAAGGGGGGCTAGAGAGAGCGCTCTCTCTATAGCAGTTAGCAGCCAGTGTGTTACTCTGCAGCCTTATTGCTTGTTTTCGAAGAGTCAGACGAAGAGTTTTTAACATGGAGGGTGAACTTATGGATGTTTCTCAGCGGCCTACGCGACGCGTCAGCGCCTCATTTGCCCTGTTCAAAATGGCGACGGCCACAGAAGCGAAGGACTTTACAAGAAAACACGGTAAAAACAATTATTTCTTTGCTGAGAAAAAATATATTTCTTAGCTGACTTTATAGCACAAGGTTTTTCTGAGCTTAACCATTTCACGAAATGGTCAAATCTGCTGGATTTAAAAAAGTAGTTCGCCATTTGCCCTGTTCAAAATGGCGACGGCCACAGAAGCGAAGGACTTTACAAGAAAACACGGTAAAAACAATTATTTCTTTGCTGAGAAAAAATATATTTCTTAGCTGACTTTATAGCACAAGGTTTTTCTGAGCTTAACCGTTTCACGAAATGGTCAAATCTGCTGGATTAAAAAAAGTAGTTCGCCATTTGCACGTTAGCGCGTTAGCATTAGCTTCCGCTAGCTTTGCTAATACATAAGCGCTTTTGAAATTGCGGACCTAAATAAATTAATAAGCGCTTTAGAAATAGCTGAACTAATTTTTGGATTAGCGCTGCCCAGCAGTGCAGACAACATAAAAAAAACTGTGGGTGGGATAAGCGAAGCAGTCACACCTGCCTCCACCCTCTTCTTCCGTACTCTGGGCCCTCGAGCAAGGCCCTTAACCCACACCATCTGCTCCCCCGGGAACCCTAGATATCAGCTCTTTGCTCCACACAGAGGGCTATGGTATCTCGGTGGTCTGTGGTTGTGTCAGGAAGGGCATCCGGCATAAAAAACAATTGCCAAGTCTTCGTGCGACTAGTTCGCTGTGGCGACCCCTGATGAAGGGAGAAGCCAAATGAAGAAAAGAAAGAAAGAAAGAAAAAAAAAAATTCTATCTGCGAAATGCCAGAATAATGAGTGAGAATTTTTAAGGCAATTTTTATTACTTTCTTCAAAGTCAAAAGTTTAAATATACTTCATTGGTATTTTGTACCATTGCCCTTAAACTGTATGACTTGAGTCAAATGTTTTGGATATTCTTCCACAGGCTAATTGGCAGAAATGTTGTCCCATTCCTCCTGACAGAACTGGTGTAACTGAGCCATGTTTGTAGGCTACCTCGCACATGCCTTTTCAGCTTTGCCCATAAATTTTTGATAGGATTGAAATCAGGACTTTGTGATGGCCACTCCAAAACATTGACTGTGTCATCTTTGAGCCGCTTTGTAACCAGTTTGGCCAGTATGCTTCGAGTCATTGTCCATTTGGAAGACCCGTTTGTGCCTAAGTTTTAACTTCCTGGCTGATGTCTTGAGATGTTGCTTCAGTATTTCCACATAATGTTCTTTCCTTGTGATTCCATCTATTTTGTGAAGTGCACCAGTCCCTCCTGCAGCAAAACAACCCCACAACATAATCAAGGGCATAGATTTCATCTCATTATTGGGGGGGACCATAGACCATAAACAGTGAAATGTTTTAAAAGCAATTTGGGGGGGGGTCGGCAAAGTTACAGTTAAATGTAATGCAAAATGTACAGAGGGAAGTTTATCCAAACTGCATGCATATACTATGCAGAATAATCAGCAATAATATTGATTTAAATGGCATGTATTTAGTAGTCTTAATACTAATATTAATCAGTACAACAGTGACACTCATTACTCTTATTAAAAAAAATATGTGTTCAATCTGCAGTACAATAGACGACAAATAATGACAAGTGGCAAAATGAGAATTTTGCAAAATAGGTCCCCTCTAAATATTGTTTAAATTTCAGTTTGGCTTGTATTCATAGATTGCTGTGGTCAGTGTCACTGATAATCTGGTACAACACCTTCCCAAAATCTTAAAGCTTAAAAAGAAAACAGTTTTCAAGGAGAATAAATACTTTAAAGGTGCACTCTGCAGTTTTTGTAGAACGCAGGACTTGGAAAGTTTTTCAACAGGGAAAGCATTCTGATCCCTCCCCCCTCAGAGCCATATATGGCTCTGCTCCCCCTTGCTCTGCTGAAATTCAGCTCCGCCTCCGAATGCTCCGCCTCCACTGCATGTCCTCTTGCAGCCGCTGCAAAGTTCTGTGTTTATATGTTAATAAAACGTTCTAAAAAATAAAATAAAAACATGGAGCGCTGGTCCAGCACAACAGAACACCAGCAAATCTGCTGAGCCTCGCGCAGCCACGTTGAACCAGAGTTTAATTCGCTCGTGACAAATTCATTAATTTCCTCATTCCTCAACATGGAGCCAGCGGAGGAGGAAGCGATCACTTGACTTTTGGCAAAAAAACAAAAGAAAAGTCCAGATCAGGGATGAAGAAGGGGAATTTAATACATTTGTGTCACATACAAAACAGTTTTGCATCGCTTTGCAATTATTTCAATGAGAACCTGCGAGGCCGCTGCTGGGACAGACTGGGGTGTGGGTTAGGAGCGTTAGAAGTGAGAAGCTCTGGTTTTATTGGCTGGTTAACAGCGGGTCACTGTGGCTTTTTAGTAATGCTTTTAGTAACACCTGGAGAAGCAAGGGGACTATAGTTTTTTTCAGAGATTACTTGTCTAACATCAGTCTGTCAGGAGATAGTGACAAAGTGAAGAAATATGTTAAAAATATATTTTTAGAAAAGTTACAGACTGCACTACAAAACTGCAGACTGCACCTTTAATGCAGGGGTCACCAACCTTTTTGAGACTGAGAGCTACATCAGTGGGACCGAGAGACACGAAGGGCTACTTGTTCGATCCAAACAAATTTGCATGGTTCAACTTTAATTATAGTATTAATAATAATACATTTACAGTACATTAATGTGAATATATGACTGCCTGATCACATCTGATCTGATCTGTATTATTAAAGGTCCACTGACATGATTTTTCTACTATTCATCAAATTGCTCAATATATTATATATATATATATATTATATATTTATCATTTAAATATGTTCGTTTTTGCAAACAAAATGATAAATCACTTTAATTTTGCTTTAAAAGTGATTTTGAACTTCAAGCTGTGTTTAATCATGGGAAATCTGATTACACGCGAACGCACCATCTGCGACGTAGTGTGCAGAGTGTGAGGCTGGCAGAGGGTTCTGGTCTCTTTAATAGGTACTGTAAATGGTAAATGGAGCTTACTTATATAGCGCTTTCCAGCCCCCTATGAGGGGCCCCAAAGCGCTTCACAGTACCAGCCATCCACCCATTCATACACACATTCATACACCGGTAGCAGCTGCCATGCAAGGCGCCAGCCAGTCCTACCAGGAGCAACTCGGGTTAAGTGTCTTGCCCAGTGACACAACGAGGTATGCAGTGACCGGGGATCGAACCTGGGACCTTCCGGTCCTGAGCCGGCTGCCCTGCCTCTACACCATCTCGGCCCACAAGGTACAGGTGATCCCCGACTTACGAACGAGTTCCGTTCCTCCGACTATCTCGTAAGGCGAAATCTCGTACGTCGGAACCCGAAACACGTTTTGCTCGTAAGTCCGGATTTTCAGTCGTAAGTCGGAAAATTTATGCTAGCGCTACTACGAACACTCTTTTTTCATCACAAATGTTCATACTAGTTCATAAACATGCTCAGAAACTTGTTTCCAAATGGTTAGCTAACACACTTTCATCTAAAAACACATAAAAGTGCTGTATTTTTTGTATGTTCTTTGCAAATTTACTGCTCGTTCGCCAAGTCGTAAGTCCGGAACCTCGTATGTAAGAGCACTCATAAATCGGGGACCACCTGTACGTTGTCACCGTTACAAGCGATGACAGCAGGCTCCGTCTTTAGCTATGTGTTAAAGTTTAGAGTAAAGCCTCTGGCGTTAGGTTTAGGGTCTTGGTTAGGTTTAGGCACAAGGGTAAGGGGGTTGGGTTTAGGGTTGGTCCTCTGGGTCAGGTTTAAGGTTAGGTTTAGGAAAATGGTTACATAAGCTGAAAAAAACAAAAACACTACACTTCCGGGTTAACGGAAACACGCTGCCTACTCACAGCGATTATAACACTGATAACGTTCTTTTAAACATGCTAGAAGGTAGATTGGACAGTTTCGCCGCTATATATGGGGATGATAACAGATGATAACGCCCATTGTATGGACTGACAACATCCGAACCCGCTGAATTTTTTGATAATCCTCATTGGCATAAAACGGGAAAAGTTTATTCTGATTTCACGTCAGACAGTGTGAAAAGAATGTATGTCTTTTTAAATAGTGTATGTAAACTTATGGTTTTTATTGTGTATGGTTTGCTTTAACAAAATTGACCTTACAATCAGCAGAAATCACAAACAAAAAAATAAAAGTAAAATGAAAAAAGTTTGACTTTCTACTGAGGTGAAAGCATGATTAAAAGATGAGATACATATGAGAAGGCATAATTTCTTATGCTCTGATCTAGACCATTGATGTACTTTTATTACACACAGAAAAACCGGCAACAAACCAAATGGGAATAACTTCATGTTGAACTTAAAGTTTCAAACAACATTTGATCAACCAGGAGCTTTGTCTGTAATTAAAACACTTTAACTTTTAAACTATTAAACCACTTTCAAAACCTAGCTTTGTGTAACTAAATTATTTTATGTGATTAATGTGTTACATGTGATTTGTTAAAATTTAAGGGAAAATAACAGTAAGACCCAGTGGCGTAACTTCCTGCAGGACTGGGGGACAGTCCCCACCAATATTTTGTTCACATATTTTACTTTCTGTGCTGTGTATTTAACCCCATTCATGCAGCTACTCAGAAAGAAAAGAAAAAAGTTATCTCCGCTTCCCACCGTCAACGAACCCCGACAAAAAACAAACAAACAAACAAAAAAAAAATTCCGAACAGCTGTTCTGACCAGCAGCGACTCTGCATTTCGCGCATGCGCAGTTTGCAAGAAGCCATGACACGTAGAGGAGTCGTCTGATCACCCTACACGGCAAAATACGACCAAAAAGTAAGTAATTAAATTGTTTTGGTGCACAGTACTCATGGTGTTATTGTGTATTTACACAGTTTAGAGTGTGCATGCATTTCCTGAACGTAAGTAAATCGTTTTGATGACGTTTTGCGTGTAATATGTGCGCGACTTCAGGCAGAGTGAAAACTACGTTTGTTTATGTGTGAACACAACAGTGTGCGTGAAGTTAGTCTGAGTTTTGTGAATTTAATTTAAACAATATAATCATCCTGCTGCAGAGGAGGGAGGGATGGAGGACGAGCTGAAGTGGCTGCAGACAGTGTCAAAGGCCGCTGTAAGGTCGAGAAGCACCAGAGCTAATGGGCACCCAGAATCAACTGACTGAGCTATGTTGTTATGAACTCTCAGTAATGCAGATTCTGTGCTATGCTGGGATCTAAAACCAGATTAAAATTTATCCAGGATTGTGCTTTTTTTCCAAAAAAGGCTGGATTTGCATGAGAACGATTTTTTTCTAAAACTTTGGAGAGGAAGGGTAAATTAGAAATACAGTAGGTCTAAAATTTGATAAAACCAGGGGCTCAAGATTTGTTTTTTTTTGAGAATGGAGCATGTTTAAAACCATTAAAAGCATATATACCGTACATTAAACTAAGGCATTGTAGCGCGATTCTGAACTCGGAGAAATCTAAAATGCGAGCTATCTGAGGAAAGGTAGCACTGACATGGACATTAAGACAGGTCTTCAAAGGCTGCAATGACGCCTGTTCATCACAGCTCAAGGTTGGGAATGTTGTTTCTCTACATTTTTATTTTTAGGCTTCTATGTATATTTTGACCTTCTGCTCATTTCAAAAACTCATAAGATGTTTTGTCAATTTGTTCCATTTTCTCTTTTACTGTAGATGTTGTCAGTGTGGTCTTACCACTCTGTCCTTCTGTCTCGCCTCCATGATTTTGTTGGGATTCGTGGTACGACCCTGAAGTGGTTCATGTCCTATTTATCTGATAGAACTTTGATAAGGCTTTACACTAGACTGAGGAACAGCTTCTACCCTGAGGCTGTTAGACTCATGAATAAATAACCAGAATAATCACTGTAAAATATCACATCATGTTGCTGCTGATCTGTTTCATGTTGCTGTGCCCATTCGTGCCTATCTGCTCATACAGAGTAGACTCATGTCCGTGCTGCTGTTTGGAGTGATGTTTTTCTATGATATTAGTGCTTAGTGTATTGTCAGTTGATATTTTTCTTAGTTCATATCTTAGAAGATATTACTGTTCTTCTCTTACATTTTATTGTTGGATGTAACTGGGACCCTGTGTAGATAATCTTGTTTCATTCATCACATGTACCACATGTGGTGCAAATGACAATAAAGATTCTCTGACTCTCTCTGACTCTGACACTTCGGCAAACATATCGCCTCTGTTGTCTAGTCTGGATTTTTTTTATTTACGCCTCATAAAAAAGGTCAAACCCTTGTTGGTGTACCTGAGTCATCACTGAGCCACCTCCAGCTTGTTCAAAATGCAGCAGCTCACATTTTAACCAACACTCCTAGATGGGACCACCACACCTGTTTTATTCTCACTACATTCGCTTCCTGTCCATTTTAGAATAGATGTAAAACTTTTATTATTTGTTTTTAAATCTCTGAATGGCCTTGATCCTCCTTATTGAACTGAGTTGTTAAGTTTCCCCGTCTGCTCCAGGTCTCTGAGGTCAGACAGCCAGCTCTTGCTCTCTGTTCCAAGGACAAAATATAAACGCTGGGATGACCGTGCCTTTTCTGCGGCTGCACCTCGACTCTGGAATAAGCTCCCGCTTGATCTACGTCAGATTACTGAACTTGGCCCTTTTAAATTGAAGCGTAAGACTTTTTTTATTCCAACAGGCTTTTAGTACTTAAATATGTGGTAACATTTCTGGTTTTCTTTTTGCTATTATCTTTTTTTTTGTTGTTGTTGTCATTTTAAGCACAGTTTTTTGTTAAGCACTTTGGTCACCATCACCATTGTTGTGTAAAGTGCTATAGAAATAAATAAATGAAATGAAATATATATTTTGCAACATCAGACCAGTTTAATAATCCTTACCGTACTCTTATTGAGCTATATTAACTAGCATTGCAAAATTAAAGAGTGAAATAAAAGTGAAAAGTGCATTGATGACTTTCAATCTGTCTTTTCTATGAATGGAGAGGTTGGGTATTTTTTTTATTTTTTTTTATTGAATAATTGGGCCATGTTCCGCACCTCTATTGTCGAGGCGGCTTATCAGAGCTGTGGCTGCAAGGTTGTCGGTGCATGTTGTGGCGGTAACCCTCGAACCCGGTGGTGGACACCGGCGGTGAGGGATGCCTGTCAGGCTGAAGGAGGAGTCATATCGGGCCTTTTTGGCCTGTGGGACCCTGGAAGCAGCTGATGGGTGGAAGTCCAAGCGGTATGCAGCTCGGGTGGTCGCTGAGACAAAAACTCGGGTATGGGGAGTTCGGAGAGGCCATGGAGAATGACTTCCGTATGGCTTCGAGGCGATTCTGGTCCACCATCCGGCATCTCGGGGGGGGGTATGCCACCAACACTATTTATAGTGGGGGTGGTGTGCTGATGACCTCTAAATGGTTAATGGAGCTTACTATAGCGCTTTCTAGCCCCCTATGAGGGGCCCCAAAGCGCTTCACAGTACCAGCCATCCACCCATTCATACACACATTCATACACCGGTTGTGGTAGGCTACCATGCAAGGCGCCAGCCAGTCCTACCGGGAGCAACTCAGGGTTAAGTGTCTTGCCCAGGGACACAACGAGGTATGCCGTGAGCGGGGATCGAACCCGGGACCTTCCGGTCCTGAGCCGGCTGCCCTGCCTCTACACCATCTCAACCTCAACTCGGGATGTCGTGGGTTGGTGGGCAGAATACTTCAAAAACCTCCTCAATCCCACTGGCACGTCTTCCACTGAGGAAGCGGAGCCTGGAGACTTTGGGTCGGGCTCTCCAATCTCTGGTGCTGAGGTCACCGAGGTGGTTAAAAAGCTCCTTGGTGGCAGGGCCCCAGGGGTGGATGAGATTCGCCCAGAGTTCCTTAGAGCTCTGGATGTTGTGGGGTTGTGTTGGCTTACGCGACTCTGCAATATTGCGTGGACATCGGGGGCAGTTCCCCTGGATTGGCAGACTGGGGTGGTGGTTCCCCTATTCAAAAAGGGGGACCATAGAGTGTGTTCCAACTACAGGGGGATCACACTCTTAAGCCTCCCTGGTAAGGTCTCTTCAGGGGTTCTGGAGAAGAGGGTCCGTCGGATAGTCGAACCTCGGATTCAGGAGGAGCAGTGCAGTTTTCGTCCTGGTCGTGGAACACTGGACCAGCTCTACACCCTCAGCAGGGTCCTGGAGGATGCGTGGGAGTTTGCCCAACCAGTTTACATGTGCTTTGAGGACTTGGAGAAGGCATTCGACCACGTCCCTCGGGAGCCCTGTGGGGGTACTCCGGGAGTATGGGGTACCAGCTCCTTTGATACAGGCTGTTAGGTCCCTGTACGACCGGTGTCAGAGCTTGGTCCGCATTGCCGGCAGTAAGTCAGGCTCGTTTCCAGTGAGAGTTGGACTCCGCCAAGGTTGCCCTTTGTCACCGATTCTGTTCATAACTTTTATGGACAGAATTTCTAGGTGCAGCCAAGGTGTTGAGAGGATCCGTTTTGGTGGCCTTAGAATCACTTCTCTGTTTTTTGCAGATGATGTGGTCCTATTGGCTTCATCAGGTCATGATCTACAGCTTTCACTGGAGCGGTTTGCAGCCGAGTGTGACGCGGCCGGGATGAGGATCAGTTCCTCCAAATCCGAGGCCATGGTCTTGAGCCGGAAAAGGGTAGAGTGCCTTCTCCGGGTCGGGGAGGAGGTCCTGCCCCAAGTGGAGGAGTTTAAGTATCTCGGGGTTTTGTTCACGAATGAGGGGAAAATGGAACGTGATATCGATAGGCAGATAAATGCAGCATCGGCAGTGAAGTGGGCGCTGTACTGGTCTGTCGTTGTCAATAGAGAGCTGAGTCAAAAGGCAAAACTCTCAAGTTACCGGTCGATCTACGTTCCCACCCTCATCTATGGTCATGAGCTTTAGATTGTGACCAAAAGAACGAGATCTCGGATACAGGCAGCCAAAATGAGTTTTCTCCGCAGGGTGTCTGGGCTCTCCCTAGAGATAGGGTGAGAAGCTCAGTCATCCGGGAGGCTGGTTAGGATGCCTTCTGGACGCTTCCCTGGTGAGGTGTTCTGGACACGTCCCACCGGGAGTAGACACAGAGGAAAACCCAGGACACACTGGAGCGACTATGTTTCTCAGCTGGCCTGGGAGCGCCTTGGGATGACTGGTGAGAGGGAAGTCTGGGCCTCCCTACTTAGGCTACTAGCCCCGCGATCCGACCCCGGATAAGCGGAAAAGAAAGGATGGATGGATAATTATATGGGCCATTTTCAAATAGTATTTTTTGCATGAAATGTCCTTCCCTTCCTAGTGAGACCCACAACACCAAATTGCAACAAAATTTGTCAACAGAATACAAACTGCTTATGCCGTATGTTATTCCAATGAAGATGAAAACTAACAAGATACACTATAAATCGAGATGAGACTGGAAACATTAAGTTGAAGTCACAAAGGACATGTGCCCCCTAGAAGTGGACACTTCATATACTTTATTTGTTTAATTTTGTTGATTTATGTACATTCCTACCTTATTTGTTCAAGTATGGCATTTAAAAACAGGTTTAGGGTTTTTGTTAGTTATTTGAAACTTAAAGAATGTGACAGCTTGTTAGCAAGTTGGGTGAGGGTGTAGGAGGGACTCATATTAATGGTATAGCCTCCACCTCAAAAAAGCACAATCTCTGGCTTAAAAAAGTACTTCTAAAAAAAATTGCTGCAAATGATGTATGCTGAATTATTAGTGTAAATTTAAAAAATGCATATGATACTCACTGTCATTGCCCACGTGAGCGTTGAAGTCCCCCAGTAGAACAAGGGAGTCCCCAGGAGGCGCACTCTCCAATACCCCCTCCAAGGACTCCAAAAAGGGTGGGTAGTCTGAGCTGCCGTTTGGTGCATAGGCACAAACAACAGTCAGAGCCCGTCCCCCCACACGTAGGCGAAGGGAGGCTACCCTCTCGTTCACCGGGGTGAACCCCAACGTACAGGCACCAAGATGGGGGGCAACCAGTATGCCCACTCCTGCTCGGCGCCTCTCACCAGGGGCAACTCCAGAGTGGAAGAGTGTCCAACCCCTCTCAAGGAAACTGGTTCCAGAGCCAGAGCCATGCGTTGAGGTGAGTCCGACTATTTCTAGTCGGAACCTCTCAACCTCACACACTAGCTCAGGCTCCTTCCCCACCAGAGAGGTGACATTCCATGTCCCAATGGCCAGCTTCTGTAGCCGAGGATCAGACCGCCAGGGTCCCCGCCCTCGGCCACCACCCATCTCACATTGCACCCGACCCCTTTGGCCCCTCCCACAGGTGGTGAGCCGGGACTTCAACGCTCACGTGGGCAATGACAGTGAGACCTGGAGGGGTGTGGTTGGGAGGAACGGCCCCCCTGATCTGAACCAGAGTGGTGTTCTGTTATTGGACTTCTGTGCTCGTCATGGATTGTCCATAACGAACACCATGTTTAAGCATAAGGGTGTCCATATGTGCTCTTGGCACCAGGACACCCTAGGTCGCAGTTCGATGATCGACTTTGTTGTCGTCTCATCTGATCTGCGGCCGCATGTCTTGGACACTCGGGTGAGGAGAGGGGCGGAGCTGTCAACTGACCACTACCTGGTGGTGAGTTGGCTCCGATGGTGGGGGAGGATGCCGGTCAGACCTGGCAGACCCAAACGTATTGTGAGGGTCTGCTGGGAACGTCTGGCAGAGTCTCCCGTAAGACGGAGCTTTAACTCCCACCTCCGGGAGAGCTTTGAACACGTTCCAAGGGAGGCGGGGGACATGGAGTCCGAGTGGGCCGTGTTCCGCGCCTCTATTGTCGAGGCAGCTTATCGGAGCTGTGGCCGCAAGGTTGTTGGTGCCTGTCGTGGTGGCAACCCTCGAACCCGGTGGTGGACACCGGCAGTGAGGGATGCTGTCAGGCTGAAGAAGGAGTCCTATTGGGCCTTTTTGGCTTGTGGGACCCCGGAAGCAGCTGATAGGTACCGGCAGTCCAAGCGGCATGCGGCTCGGGTGGTTGCTGAGGCAAAAACTCGGGCGTGGGAGGAGTTCGGAGAGGCCATGGAGAATGACTTCCGTACGGCTTCGAGGCGATTCTGGTCCACCATCCGGCGTCTCAGGGGGGGAAAGAGGTACGAGACCAACACCATTTATGGTGGAGGTGGCGTGCTGCTGACCTCAACTCGGGATGTTGTGAGTCGGTGGGCGGAATACTTCGAAGACCTCCTCAATCCTACTGGCACGTCTTCCACTGAGGAAGCAGAGCCTGGGGACTTTGGGTCGGGTTCTCCGATCTCTGGTGCTGAGGTCGCCGAGGTGGTTAAAAAGCTCCGCGGTGGCAAGGCTCCGGGGGTGGATGAGATTCGCCCGGAGTTCCTTAGGGCTCTGGATGTTGTAGGGTTGTGTTGGCTTACGCGACTCTGCAATATCGCGTGGACATCGGGGGCAGTTCCCTTGGATTGGCAGACTGGGGTGGTGGTTCCCCTATTTAAAAAGGGGGACCGTAGGGTGTGTTCCAACTATAGGGGGATCACACTCTTAAGCCTCCCTGGTAAGGTCTATTCAGGGGTTCTGGAGAGGAGGGTCCGTCGGATAGTCGAACCTCGGATTCAGGAGGAGCAGTGTGGTTTTCGTCCTGGTCGTGGAACACTGGACCAGCTCTACACCCTCAGCAGGGTCCTGGAGGGTGCGTGGGAGTTTGCCCAACCAGTTTACATGTGCTTTGTGGACTTGGAGAAGGCATTCGACCGCGTCCCTCGGGGGGTTCTGTGGGGGGTACTCCGGGAGTATGGGGTACCAGGCCCTTTGATAAGGGCTGTTAGGTCCCTGTACGACCGGTGTCAGAGCTTGGTCCGCATTGCCGGCAGTAAGTCAGGCTCGTTTCCGGTGAGAGTTGGACTCCGCCAAGGTTGCCCTTTGTCACCGATTCTGTTCATAACTTTTATGGACAGAATTTCTAGGCGCAGCCAAGGTGTTGAGAGGATCCGTTTTGGTGACCTTAGAATCGCTTCTCTGTTTTTTGCAGATGATGTGGTCCTACTGGCTTCATCAGTTCGTGATTTACAACTTTCACTGGAGCGGTTTGCAGCCGAGTGTGATGCGGCCGGGATGAGGATCAGTTCCTCCAAATCCGAGGCCATGGTCTTGAGCCGGAAAAGGGTAGCATGCCCTCTCCGGGTCGGGGAGGAGGTCCTGCCCCAAGTGGAGGAGTTTAAGTATCTCGGGATCTTGTTCACGAATGAGGGAAAACTGGAGCGTGAGATCGATAGGCGGATAGGTGCAGCGTCCGCAGTGAAGCGGGCGCTGTACCGGTCTGTCGTGGTGAAGAGAGAGCTGAGTCAAAAGGCAAAGCTCTCAATTTACCGATCGATCTACGTTCCCACCCTCATCTATGGTCATGAGCTTTGGGTTATGACCGAAAGAACAAGATCTCGGATACAAGCGGCTGAAATGAGTTTTCTCCGCAGGGTGGCTGGACTCTCCCTTAGAGATAGGGTGAGAAGCTCAGTCATCCGGGAGGGACTCGGAGTAGAGCCGCTGCTTCTCCACATCGAGAGGAGCCAGTTGAGGTGGCTCGGGCATCTGGTTAGGATGCCTCCTGGACGCCTCCCTGGTGAGGTGTTCCGGGCATGTCCCACCGGGAGGAGACCCAGAGGAAGACCCAGGACGCGCTGGAGGGACTATGTTTCTCGGCTGGCCTGGGAACGCCTTGGGATTCCCCCGGAGGAGCTGCTCCAAGTGGCTGGGGAGAGGGAAGTCTGGGCCTCCCTACTTAGGCTGCTACCCCCGCGACCCGACCCCGGATAAGCGGAAGAAGATGGATGGATGGATGGATGGTGTTTTTTCCAATGGGAGAGGGAAGTCTGGGCCTCCCTACTTAGGCTGCTACCCCCGCGATCCGACCCCGGATAAGCGGAAGAAGATGGATGGATGGATGGATGGCATATGATACTAAAAATTTATGTCAAAGGGACTGTTGCAGCTCAATGGTCAGCACTTTACCAGGTAAACTGACATACTATCTGGACGATACTGTGGTGTAGCACTGTGGCTCAGTTGGTAGAGCTGTTGCCTCTCAGTGAGAAGGTCACCGGCTCAAATCCTGTCCTGGGACCATTCTGGGTGGAGTTTGCATGTTCTCTCTCTGCATGGGTGGGTTTTCTCCGGGTACTTGGGTTTCCTCCCACAGACTAAAAACATGCATGTAAGACTGATTGGTAACTCTAATTGTCTCTGGGTGTGAGTGAGATAGTGAATGGTTGTTTGTCTCGTTTGTCTCCATGTGTCCCTGTGATGGACTGGAGACCTGTTCAGGGTGTCCCCTGCCTCTCATACTGTGATAGCTGGATATGGGCACCAGTGACCCCTGCACCCCAAAAAGGAAGACATGATTAAAGATGATGGATGGATGGATTGATGAGATGGATGGATGGATGGATGTTAAAGCAGAATTCCTTTGTGCTGTGGTCATTTTCAAACTTCAGCTTAAAGGGGTTAATTTTAAAGCAGGTCAATAACGATGTAAAAGTTGAATGTCATTATAAAGTAGCATGGTGTTAGCAGATTTCAGGTCTTCCGTTTTTAAACAAAAAACCCAAGGCCTATACCGGTACTTAAATACAAAAAATTAAACAAAAGGATTTTGTATTTTGCAGTCGTTTAAAAATGACCTCAGACAAATTTGACTTGTAAAATCTACAATTTCATGAACTTACACTTTTCCATTGCACTGTTTTTGTTGGTCAGTCTAGTGGCTGTTGTCAAATCAACCTTTTTTATGTTGGCACAGAAAAGTTACCAGCTGCAGAAAGTCAGGATCACTTGTGGGAAACGGACCCCGTCTAGTTCAACATTTCAGAACTCTCAAACCTGATGATGACTTTATAATCTAAGTGGGTTTAAGAATATTTTAAATAAGTTTTTACTCTACCGATTCCTAAAAACAACAATAAATTGAACTTCTGCGTTATGTTCTTGTTCTTATTCTAATAACTTGTACTTTATGCAATCCTAAAGTAATAATAAAAAAATAAAAAAAAATAAAAAAAAATCAGTCAGTCAACCATCCATGTTGTCCTACAGGTTTGCAAAAAAAAAAGATTATAAATGATTTAAAGAGTAAATCCATAGTTTTAATTTAGCTGTGTTTTGATGATTATAGATCAATATGGCTTTATAAAACAAAGTTACCCACTCCTGCCCTGAGGTCTTGTGCATTTTGGGTGAGGTAAGTTATGTACATTTGTACGAACTTTCCTCTGACAGATCGGGTGCAATGCTTTTAGCAACTGTGGGAGATGTGAAAGGTTGAAGACTTCATTATAATGAATGTCATTGATGACCCCAATCCCCCATGCTCACAGTACACATAAACATGCACACACACTCTCACACACACGTACATTTTCCACCTCACTCTCCTCCTACAGTCCAATCTTGGTGGAAATCACTATAATCTTCTCTTGGGCTTTGGTTGGTGATATTTTCTGGTTCTGTAAAAAGCCATTAGATAGCAAGGTAGCCATTAACCTCTAAAATACCATAACGGTCTCTTATGGCTTGTTTGTGACAAATACATATTTGTTTGTGTAGATTTACCAAACTATATTGTGTAAAATTTGAAAGAAAAAAAAACTGATTTAAATAAATAACCTCCTTTCAAACTGTTTAAAGAATTAGTCTGAGGTGACTTGCTGAGATTTTAATTTAATAATTAAATTATGGTTAGGAAAAGCTAAGTGCAGGTTTGATACTTTCAGATTGTTGTACAAGGTATAAGATAATTTTATTTATTTAAAACTTGGCCTCATCCAACAATATATTTTTTTTCTAATAAACAATCTGATTTAGTTAAGGCACAACTTACAGTACCCATAATATTAAAATGTATTTAACATTTACCGGTATGCTTACTCACAGCTGAAAAACTAAATATAGTTTGTCTAAAATAAAACATCGGCTCCACCTGCTGCTTGAAGTAATGCTGTATACATTGCAACAACAACAGAGTGGAAAGAAGCCCTACTAAATCCATGTAAATATGTGGTTTTATCTCCATCTTGTGGAGAGAACTTTCACACATCTATCTGGTGATCAATTACTGTAATCAGTTCAATTTTCAGTCTACCTTTATTTATACAGGTTAGTCTCATTGATCCTCGGGACTCATTTACAAGAGAGACCTGTTTTAAACAAAGAACACAACAACAGTAGCCAATCATAAAAGGCATATAAAATACCATACCATTTTATTTATAAAGCACTTAAAACAGCGACAAGGCCAACCAAAATGCTGTACAAACAAACAAACAACAAGCAACACACACACAACGAAGTACAAAAAAGAACATAAGAACATTGCAGTTTATGAATAAAATGACCAAACACAGATCAGCTGGTGTTGAAAGCAACAGAGTAGTAATGGGTCTTTAAACAGGATTTGAAAACTGAGAGGGAGGAGGCCTGTCTGACAAGCAGAGGTAACTCGTTCCAGAGTCTTGGTCCTGCTACAGAGAACGCCCTGTCACCTTTGCGCTTAAGACGAGTCCCTGGAACTCTTAAAAGTACCTGGTCTGCTGACCTGAGACCTCAAAGCACGTGGTGGAACATATGGGTGTATCAAATCAGAGAGATAGGCGGGGGCGAGACTGTTCAGCGATTTGTAGACATACATGAGAATTTTGAACTGGATTCGAAGATGAACCGGTAGCCAGTGCAGGGAGGCCAAGACTGGTGTAATGTGCTCTCTTTTGCCTGTACTGGTTAAAAATCGGGCTGCTGCGTTCTGGACCAGTTGTAATCGTGCAATGGTGGTCTGACTGATACCAAACAGGAGTGAATTGCAGTAATCAATCCTAGATGTAATGAATGCGTGAATTAATGTCTCCAGATTATTTCTGGATAATATGGGCTTCAGCTTAGACAGTCGCCTCAGCTGGAAAAAACAGGATTTAACAATCATATTTACATGGAGCTTACTTATATATAGCGCTTCCCATATTTCATATTTACATGACTGTTGAGTTTCATGGAAGGGTCCATTATCACTCCCAGATATGTGACTTTTTGTTTTTCAGACATGGGTAGAGAAGAAAGGTTGATGCAGTGGTTCGTGATTGTGTCATTGGGAAGGAACAATATGGCTTCAGACTTCTTATCATTAAAACTTAAGAAATTTAAAGCCATCCAGTCCCTGATGTCACCCAGGCAGTCGAGCAGAGGTTGAATAGAGCATGTACCACTGTTTCTTAGGGGAAAGTAAATTTGACAGTAATTGGCGTAGAAGTGGAAAGGTATGTTGTGTTTCCGGAAAATAGCACAGAGTGGCAGTAGGTATAAGGAGAATAGGAGAGGACCCAGGATGGACCCCTGCGGAACCCCCCATTTAAGTGCCACCACTGCAGAACTAAAATCTTTGATGGAAACACAAAAGGACCTGTCAGAGAGGTAGAATCTGAACCAATTCAGGGCTGACCCTGTGATGCCCACCCACTGCTCCAACCTAGCAATCAGGATCTCATGGTCAATGGTGTCGAAAGCGGATGTGAGGTCCAATAGGACAAGCAGCACAGGGGAGTAGTGGCGCAGTGGGCCTGTGATCGGAAGATCGCCGGTTCA
>JBBPBX010004395.1:38809-56341 GCA_038048925.1 Garcialebias charrua | reverse complement strand
ACAACATCAAAATGTGGGTGGAAAAGGTGAAGCACCCACAACTGCCTACACCCTCATTCGCCCCACCATGGGCACCTGAGCAAGGCTCTCAACCCCCACCATTTGCTCCCCAAACAGGTCTCTCTTGAAAATGAGTTCTCGTGGCTCAATGAGACTACCTGTATAAATAAAGGGTAAATTAATAATAAAGTAAATGGAAGAAAAACCGAAACAAAAACAGCTGTATTATATACCGTAGCGATATAAAATACAAAAAAGTTTTTAGTATTTGGTATTGTAAAAAAACAGGAACATGTCTGCGTTAGTTTTTGTTATAATCAGTTATCAACTATAATCAAGATTACCCTTCCATGTTGGAATACAAATCAACTGCTGCTTTTTTTGCAAATAAAATAACTAACTAAGATTGTCTTATGTTGAGGGAAACATTTCACACTCACAGTGTTTGTGAATGACTCCTCTATTAACATCAAATTTCAGCTTGACATCTGTAAAACTGACTGAGTTACACTACTTTTGTGTTCGTTGATGTCAAAGAGCTGTCTGAGTTGGACTGTTGAGCAGTTATATCCTATTACTTTACGAAAGGCTCTTTAAATCTGTCCTGTGGATCGTGACGTCAGTATTTCGCGATGCATTGTGGTTTAGATTGATTTGATTTGATGTTTATTCATTCATTTTAAAAGAACAATACAAAACAGTTTCATCAGATACAAGAATACAAGTAGGATAAAATGAAAGGAGCAGAAAGAAGATGAAATCTTATTATATCTGCCCCTTATTTCACAGTTTGTTCAACCAATGATAACCTTCAAACTACATCACAAAATGAATAACTCTACTTAATTTTTCTAACTGTAATACACAAACACACTAAGCTACATCATAAGTACAACATAAGTGTAATACACAAACACACTAAGCTACATCATCAGTGTAATACACAAACACACTAAGCTACATCATATATAGTTTTTGAGCAAGTCCTTTTTGACCTTTTTCTTAAATGTATACATTGATTTTGCATTTTTAACATCACTCTCCAGAACATTCCACAATCGAACTCCCTGAATTGAGGTAGACCGTCCCTTTAAGCTGGTTCTGAATTGTGGTTTGATGAATATCTCTGTCCCTTTGAGATTGTAATAACTTTGTCTTTTTATAAAATTTCTTTGGATATTTAAAGGTAATGTGTTATTATGAGCCCTATACATAACTGATAAAATACTATATTCTACCAATTCCTGGAATTTCAATAAATTTAGCTGAAGAAACAAGGTGTTTGATGGGTGACTGAAATGTTTTCTGGTGATTACTCTTACAGCTCTTTTGTAATTGTTTTGCACGCTTTTCCCCAAACCTCAATACAATAGATTAAATGTGGAACAATGATTGTGTTATACAACATATACAGAGCTTTATCAATTAAAAAATCCCTGACTTTATACAGTACTGCAATTGATCTAGCTATTTTTGTTTTAATGGAATTTACATGATGTTTCCATGTCAGTTTGTCATCAATGATAACACCCAGAAACTTCACTTCACTCACTTTACAGATCACAACATCTTCAATTTCAAATGGATCGTCAACAATTCTCTTTTTGTTACTGAATATCATGTAATTAGTTTTATCTAAATTCAAAGATAATTTGTTTAATTTAAACCAAGTTTGTATTTTTATAAATTCTGTTTTCATCATATCCAAAATCTGTTTTATGTCTTTACCCGAACAGAAAAATGTGGTGTCATCGGCAAAAAGAACACATTTAAGAAGTCCTGACACATTTACCAAGTCATTCACATATAAAATAAATAACTTTGGTCCAAGCACAGAGCCCTGAGGAACTCCACAAGTGATATCACGGAGGTCAGATCTAACATCATTTATTTGCACAAACTGTTTCCTATCTTTCAAATAGCTAGATACCCATTGTAATGCTGGTCCTCTAATACCATATTTATTTAGTTTTTCAAGGAGAATGGTGTGGTCAATGGTATCAAATGCTTTTTTTAGATCAACAAAAACACTAACACAGTACTGTTTATGATCAACAGCATTAGTTATTTGTTCCATCAAATCCATGAGAGCCATTGATGTAGAGTTTTTTTCCTCTAAACCCATACTGACTGCTACTTAAAATATTTTGTTATCCCCAGCTCCCCGGGCGCTGACTACGGCTGCTCACTGCACCACCTGGTGGTGGTTGGGTTAAATGCAGAGACCAATTTCGTCTGTCAAGTATGGGAAACATTAGCCTGGCCCTCGCCATTCCTACGCAGCTCCGCTCAATTCTCATTTCCCTTCACCTAGTACAAAGCGAAGTGAAGTACTGTACAAGGGTCTGGTTTTAACCAGGCTAGGGAAACATACACAGATGACAAAAATGTGACATTTATTTTTATTTTTAATCTGGTCACAAATAGTTTTTCTAGAATAGCTAGGTATACTTCCGGTTCGTGTATTTATTATCGTGTATTTATTATCTATCCGTTTCATTCACCCGGCAACAATGCAGACATTCCAGAAAATGTCAAGAAAAAATAATTTATAATTATATAAATTATATATATAAATTATATATATATAATTATAATTATTTTTAATTATAATTATTATAATTATTTTTCTTAATAAAAGTCTATAAAACACAGGTTCGGAAGACTAAAGTTGAATGCCGACCTTGAATATCCGAAAAGCTAGCCGGGTAGTGCGTTTCTACTTTTGTATGGATCTGTTGCATACTTGTCTTTATTTTTATGTTTGTTGTAAGGTTATATTTAAACCGCTTCGAAATAAACAAACAAAAAATAGAGCCTGATTTTACGCATGCGCATTAGCAACTGTAAAACGGTTTCGTTTACCTAAGAACTAAGGGAAAATAATTACTTGTCTTGTACATTTTTTTGTATTTTACAAAAATAAACTGCAATTTATGCCTTTTATTCAGATGTTTAAATGCCAAACTTACTTTCTAGTTGCTGTTGGCGTTGATTGCTTTCAGGCAGCAGGTGAGGGCTAATCACGGCTAACATCCGGTTACCTTCAAAGTAAAACATCTAATCTCAGCGAAGCTTTTAATATTAAATGCAGTCTCTCTAACCATGTTTGTGAGGACAGGGATGCACAGTATTATAAAACGTTCTTCCCACCAGAATATTTTATTACAGTAGTTTAAAAGTCATCCCCGCTGTTTAACTGGTCAAGCAAGCAACTGTTATAATGAGGAAGGTGTTTTTTTTATTTTGCCCATATTCAGTTCAGTGTCTGCGGGTATTATTATTGTTTGCATGTTTATCTTTACAAACTCATACTATTCTAAAAAACAAAATAAAATAAATAAAATAAAATAAAATAAATGTGCACACCACAAAGTTCATGCTCCTTGTTGTTTAAACCTGCGCTGGCGCCATCTTCTGGACAGTTACAGCCATAGTTCCAGACAACGACAAATAAAAGTTTTGACTGGGTTTTTTTTATTGATTTTTTTTTTTACATATGGTTTAAATGCCTTTTTTTTTTTTTGGTGTGTTAAGACGGTGACGCAAATTCAAAATCAAGTGCAGTCAAAAACATTTTCTTTTTAAAAATAAGTAAATCAGATAAGCCTGTTTGATTTTTAGGGCTGCAGTGACTCAGTGGTTTAGGGCTGCAGCCTTGTAACCTTGGGGCTGCTGGTTTGAGTGCAGTTTGTGTCAGGAAAGGCATATGGCATAAAGCCAAACCTTTTATGCAAGTTCACTTGCTGTGGTTCCGCCTGCAGAAGGGAGCAGACAAAACAAATTTGCGTAGACTTAAATCAAGGTTTAATTTATAGCCACAGGACATACAATTCATAAAAACAATACTCTACTATTTGCACAGACATGCAGCATGCTAGTCAATTACTGAATCTCTGACCTTCAATTCTTTAGCAAAAACTTGTGCAAAAAATTTGTCTGAGAATAAAGTAAAATGTTGCTTGAAGTTTGAAGCTAAGAACCTCACTGGATGCAGGAGTTTTTTTTTTCTCTCTTTCCTATGTATACAGTTATGGTTCTGTTCCCACAGTCCAAAAATGTGCAAGGTAGAACCATTACTGTTTTGCTATTTTACTAACAGACAAACGTGTTGGACTTCCAACACTCATTTGTTCTAAACTACACATTTTGCACAGTGAGAAGCACTTAGTGTTTGTGTTGATTAACTTTTAGCACTGTCTATAGAAATAGACTGAATTATAGCCATATTTTTTTAAGGTCAGTTAGCGGTCAGATAGATAAGGAGGGGCAAGATGGCTGCAGCACTGCTGCAGCCATCTTGCCCCTCCTATCTGACCTCCTACAAATCTCCATCCCATCACGCTCTCTCAGGTCCTCCTCTTCACTACACCTCCATGTACCCTCTGCCCACCTCTCCACCATGGGGAGCAGGGCCTTCACCTGCTCTGCCCCTCACCTCTGGAACGCTCTACCGCCAGACCTTCGAAACACCACCTCCCTTTCTCTGTTCAAGACTGCTCTGAAAACACATCTCTTTAGACTAGCTTATCATTAACTTTACTAAATGTATTTTATATTCTTTTGTATTTTATATTCTTTATTTATTTTATATTTCAATTTGTTCCTGCTGATGTTTCAACTGTGTTTTTTTTTTTTACACAATCTCTGTGATATGTTTCTTGCTGTGAAGTGTCTTTGGGTGTCCTGAAAGGTGCTTTTAAATAAAATGATTATTATTATTATTATTATTATTATCATCATCTTGAACTGGGCTGACTCTAAAGGTTTTCAGCTGCAGGGGTTTATCCATTATTTACTTTTTGAACGTTTAGTAATTCATATCCATCCAGTTTTTCATGAGATATTTTGCTAATAGACAGGGTTGATTGCAAATAGTCAATGGCAAATGTTTTAAAACAAAATCTTACACAATCTACTGCTGAGGATATGTGGTGGGATCAGTGTCACCTGCTCATTTTAACCCAATATCTATGAAATAGACTGAATTGTGGCAATTTTTGCATTTTTGAAGGTCGTTTGGCTGTCAGACATAAATCAGATTCACTTTCCAGTGGTTTATGAGATTTTTTGCTAACACACACACAAAGACAAAAACATTATCTTCATCTTTTGACAACAGACAATAAAACTGTACCCAATGCCTTTAAAAGCCACAGTTTGTACATAAAATGTTTCTGAAAGCAATGAAGCTTAATTTGAATGTGAACATTTGTCAGTGAAAAAAAAAAAACACAAATCTTGCATAATTTGTTTCTTTCTCAAAGCAGGATCGATATGTTCATCCGTTGTATAATTGCAGGATTTGTTGTTTCCATTTATTTAGAGCTCCTTCCTATTTTTTCACCTTCCCACAGTGCACATAAACCCTTGTTGCAGCAGACGACACGTCACACTGTTCCTGACCAAGCACAGGAAGTGTCCCTTCTGCAGTGTTAATGAAACCATAGTGTGTGTGTGTGTGTGTGTCTGTGTGTGTGTGTCTGTGTGTGTGTAAAGAGGGGGTAAAGAGGCCCACAGGCCAACGGGGCATGACGGGTCTGCTCAGCCAAGCTGGAGCAGGCGGTCACGCTTACAGCAGTCCTCAAAACAAGGTCAGGCATGGAGAAGCTGCTGGAGACCACACATGAGACTTTTTCATCACCCACTGCTCCCATTTCCTATTTTAAGAGATGCTTTTTGTTAGTTTGTTTTAAACACATTCATGTCCCATCAGCCACAAGTAAAACCATTTATTTCTGTTGAGGAGGAGAAAAAACTGCATTTTCAATCTAATTTAAATCATAACAACTTCAAACGCTCACAAAGAAACATTTTTTTTAATATTTAAAAACTGTGTGCTGCAATGTTTCACACTACTCCTACACAGTCACCAAGCTCTTTCTGTCAGCAGAGAAGTGATGTGTGTGTGTCTGTGTGTGTGTGTGTCTGTGTGTGTAGGGTTGGGGGGCACTGCAGCATGCTCACTAACTGTTAGCAGACAAATAACACACATGGACACTCTACACAAATACAGCCTTATCAGTGTTTACACACACACACACACACACACACACACACACACACACACACACACACACACACACACACACACACACACACACACACACACACACTGCCTGTTGGAGCTCATGTTTGCAACTGTGCAAAGTGTAGTGTGTGTGTGTAACAGCTGGTTAAAATCAGTATATGAACACTGTGTAGAAAGACAACTTGTTCCATCTGCGGTCAAATCTTTTCCTTTATTATTTATTTGAATTACTGAAAGTAGCAGAGAGACATTTTCTGTCTGTGTTTTGGTAGTATTTTTTACTAGAGTTACTGTAATTAGTTTTTATCCAACATCTGATCAGGGTACTTTATTAATTTAGAACCTGGCGTTACTTGAAGGAAGGGTTCTTGCCTGCCTCCTTCAAACCAGAGTTTTAGACTAAAAGATCATCTTATGTTGAACTTTGAAAATTATGGTTCAAGAGGTCACATTCAGAGTTTGTGTTGCGTAATGACTCTCAGCTACTACCACATCAAATTACAGCCTCTAATTATGCCTCTTATCCCTTATAACTGTCCCAAATATAGCCAGTTTTGTGTTTTCTAAGGTGATTTCGATGTGGAGGCCATCTTTAATTACATTGGCTGCAAAGGTTATTAATTCACATTTACTTTCTGAAAGTTAAATTCAAACATGTCCGCAGATCTAATACATTTTGCTAACGGACAAAAAGGGTTGTCATCAACAGTTAATGGTAAAGTAAAGCGTTTGTAGGATGATTAGCGCACGGAGAATGTGTTGTGACTAAAACAAACATTTATTGAATTATATACTGTACGTGTTTTCTAATTAGATTAGCTCCAACAGTTACTCAGTGGTACTAAATGTTTCAATAAAATCTTGTGATTAATGACTTATTTTACTAACAGACACACTGTCATCAAAAAACATGTCCAAGCAAAATGTTCAAATTACTTCTTGGTCATCTCAGTTTATAAAAATAAATCTATTTTTTTAAATAACCTAAATAAAATGCATATTGCAATTATGTATTTGTCTGTGCACTAATTGTGTGTTGCATGAAACAGACGTGTAACATGTATGGATTCCACTAGAGGACTCTCTGCACCAGACTGTCATGAAACTCACAGAAAGCAGATGTTTGGAGGATTACAGTGAAACCCTGAAGAGGGCAGCCTTGTCAAGAGTCTTTAAATTAACCACCATCCTTTCTTCTGATTTAACTAAGGACAATCACACAAGGAGGAGCATGAAGTAATAAATACTGTACTGTCCTACAAGCACAGTCCTTCTTTCTGTTCAAAATAATTAAAGATGTGATTTAAACACCTCAAATAATACAACTAATCCCAGAGCAGAGCACCAACAACAAAATAATCTAATAAATGGAACGAGCACGAGCTGTAAAACAGTTTAATGGCTGCCTGTGGCCCCTGCAGCACCCAGTTGGGCGCAGGGGCCTGCAGCGTGTGCGGCGTGCTCGCTGCTCTTTGTTCTAACCAGAGCACATGCCACAAGCTCTCACTGCTTTTCTTCAGCAGCTGCTAAAGCCATTAAATCTGCAGCCAGCCGCCAGAGTGCAGGATGTGCAGGGAAGAGGAAGAGGAGGAGGGCCTTGAGCCTTTCTGCACCTTTCCATCATAACCCCAGGGGCTCCTGCAGAAAATTGTTCCAACATGAAAACAAATCACTGGGATGAGCAGCGTGCATCCTGTTTAAAAACACGACTTTAAACTGTTAATACGGAGCTGCATCCATCAAATTAGACCTGATTACTGTGGTGTGTTGTCGTTTGCATCAAATGTGCTCGCCTCCACAGCCAGTTTGCCTTTAAAGGAGAAGTGTGTGAGCGGCGTGGTAATCATCCAACAGCCATTGTGCATCATTACACGAAGCAACACTCTGGCTGTTTGCTCTGCAGACAGTGCAGCCCTGCGCCTCGGCCTTTCAAGCTCAATGGTTCCCAGTGCTTCCATTTGCCGTGCTGCAGGATATCACAGCACTGCTCATTTCCAGGCTTCACATCACCACATTAAACTGACCTGTCCCTCTGCACACTAGTAAAAACAGCTCTGTGTAAACTCTAGTAAAAAAAAAAAAAAATATTGAGTGTACATGTCTTATTCTGTCTCAGCCTGGCTCATTTTGAGGATCAGCGGTTTTGCTCCAAGGCTCGTGAAAAGCTCTGCAGTCAAGAGATTAACAATATCCTCTGATTAGCAGCCCACCAGGGCACCTACATGTGTACTTGGATCACAAACACTTTCTGGATCATCATCCTAAAAACCCTGTCATGATCATTCCTTTTCACTGCAGAGACACAAACACAGTCTCTCAGCTGCTTGACAACCTCCGTTACACAAAAGTTGGGATATTGTTCAAAAATGTAAATAAAATCAGTATGTCAATAATTTATTTACAATGCAACCTAAGCATATTAAATGTTTAAACTCTAAAGCCTTGGGATAAGAGCAACAAAAGGTTGTACAAAGTATATACTGTGAACAAGGCACAGCCAAAGGAGCATTTTTGCTTATTTGGCAACCGATCCGTACAAGAACAGAGTGTGAAAAGAGCATTTTAGAGAGGCTGAATGTCTCAAAAGTAAAGATGGGCAGAGGTTTACCAGTCTGCAAAACCTGTTGAAAAATAGTGGATCAATTTCAAAATAATGTTCCTCAGCAGAAAATGTGTAAGACTTTAATTAGCCCATCAGTTCATAACATTAAAACATATTGATAATTTGTATCTTTGAGCTCAAAGGACATGGCTGAAAGTCAGTACAGGTAGTCCTCGGGTTACGAAGGTCTCGAGTTACGACGTTTCGTGGTTACGTCACGCATCTCCATTAAATAAAAATATATATATTTTGATTTTTTTTATTTTGAAAGCCGAGTTCCGAGTTCCTTCCGGTTTGACAGTAGAAGCAGTAGCTTGACGAGAAAAATACAGGGCCGGACCTTATTGTTTGGACCGGCAGACGACGAGGAGGGACGAGCTAACATGCTAACAGACCTTACTGTAAAGCTCTGGACCGCGTGAAGCAATGGAAAACTACAGGCAGCTGCAGAGCTTGGAGGAACAACGAGCTAACATGCTAACAGATGGAAGAAGGCTTCCCAGTAGGAAATTAACTTTTTTTTCACTTCATTATGGCTCTCAAATGTATGTGTTTTTTGATAATTATGTAGGGTACTACCATCGTTAGGCTGATGGTCCTCCTTGATCATGTGAGCAGCTGGTTTCGGCTGTCATCAGCCAACTGGTTGTGTAACACTGTGGGAGGGTGCTATTTATAAGACTGAGCTGAATACAGCACCTCAGACTGAGGAAGTCTTTTGGACGAAAAACGAAGCGTTTCTACAATTTTATTTGCTTTGTTTTTTTTTGAATGTCCAGAGGACCAGACTTAGCTTTTTTAGATTTCTCTACCTGGATTATTGAGCATGCATCAGGGTATGTAGGGTCCTGTGTTAGGATAGGCTAAGTGCTTGGTAAAATACAGTACTGCACGTATAAGGTGCAGTTTGGATGTATGTTTCGAGTTACGTCGAAATTCGAGATACGACGGCGCGTAGGAACGGAACTCCGTCGTAACTCGAGGATGTCTGTGATGTTCGGGCCCTTAGGGGCCTCTGCATTAAAAACAAGTCTAGTTTTGTTTTGGACATCACTGAATGTGCTCACGAACACTTCGCAAATGATTTGTTAATACAGTTCACTATATGCCAATCACATTAAAGCAGAACTGAAGCCCTGTGTGAACACCAGCCCAACAGGATGCTGCCTTCTCTGGACCAAAGATCATTTCAAATAAACTGGAGAACAGTGGAACACTGATCTGTGGTCAGACAAACTGAAATTTAAAGAATATATACAGTGCATGTATTTGGAAACCACCGATGCTACATTAAAATGGAGTAGAGACCATATGATATCAGTGCATAATTCAAAACTCTGCCTCTCTGCAGCTATAGGGGTGCATTAGTACCTGTGGAATGGGCAGCCAACAGATGTGTTGGTCACCATCAATGCAGAATATATACAGGTTTTAGAACATATAATCCCATTCAGACATATTTTTAGGGAACGTTGGCATGTTTCAACAAGACAACGCTGAACCACATACTAACTACAACAGCGTAGTTTGAAGAGTCCAGATGCCTCTCAACAGCTGGAAACATTTGATGCATAATTAAACAACAAGTCCACCAAGACTGTTGAACAGCTCCTGCAACACAAGAATAAGACAATGGCAGCTGGTCCCCTCAGTTCCTGGACATTTACAAACTGTTAGAAGAGGTGATGCTTACAGTGCTAAACATGTTCTGGGCCAAGTTTTTTGACAGGTATTTTAAAACTAGTACAGTTTCTTAGTTGAATTTGTCATGATCTGTAGCTAGACTGAACCCAAATGTGAGCAGGACTCAGGAATAAAGCAATATTATTTATTTTAACCACACAAAACAGCTGACGTGGCAGCAATACAGTGTACATCTTTTTATGCGGTGACACAGAAGGAGACAGAACACGACGCCAAAGAGGAACAAGCCACAGACAACAAGACGAGGACGAGACACTGAAAACCTGTGGCTGACAACCAGGGACACCTGGGGTGATTAGGGGGACAGGTGTGTAGGAGCCAGAAAGACACATGGGTGACACACCAATCCTCATATACAGTAAATGGTTGACATGTTATTCCATAATGAATAAATCAGTTTATGGGTATTGCAAATCACTGCATTCTGTTTTTATTTCCATTTTCAACAACGTCCCAGTTTTGTCAGAAGTGGGGTTGAGTAAAAAAGCTCAAATCACAACAACAACAACAATAATAATAATAATAATAATAATAATAATAAATTCAATTTATACCGCACTTTTCATTAATAAAAATCTCAAAGTGCTAACAACAGCAGTGTTTACAGCTCGAGCGTTCAGTGAAAGCATTTCTGTGTTAAACTACCACACAAACTACTAAATCCCATTACTTACATAATATGTGGTGACAACATGAATAAATAAAAAATAACAGAAGATATTACAATTAGCATCTGTTAGATGAGCAGCTACGAGCACAGCGTGGACAATGCACAGGAGGGAAGGTGAAGTCTGAAATTTTGTGTTTCGTGTTTCTCAGAGTTGTTAATAAAAACGTGTGCAGCTGCACTCATGCAGCTTTTATGACTTCATTTCAGTGATGTAATGTTGCAAAATATGACTACAACAATGTTACAGATGCAGAGCTAAACTTTGACGTGGTCGCAGCTGAGGGTCAACCTCAACACAAACTCTGAGACATCTTGCTACATTATATTATTGAGTTTGTTCAAGGTTTGACCGAAACACCTGGCACATGAGAAGATCTTAGACAAGAAGACTCTCTCACACTGCGGGTTTACTTGTGGTTCCTAGAGTTTACAAACGTAGAATGGGAGAGCTTTCAGTTGTGGAACCAACTTCCAGTTTCTGTCCTTGACACTGACTGTCTCCTTTTAAGATTCAGCTTAAAGGTTCAGTATGCAGTTTCTGTAGAACTGCAGCACTTAGAAATATTTTCAACAGGCAAAGCATTCTGATCCCTCCCCCTCAGAGCCATATGTGGCTCTGCCCCCTTGTGGTCTGTTGAATTTCAAATTCAAGCTCTGTTTTTATTGGCTGATTCAAATTCAAGCTCTGTTTTTATTGGCTGATTCAAATTCAAGCTCTGTTTTTATTGGCTGGTTACAAACTCTGTTTTTATTGGCTGGAAAATGGCGGGTCACCTTTTCTTTTTAGAAATGCTTATTTACCACCTGGAGAAGCAAGGGGACAATATTTATTTTTTTTTTTCAGAGATTACCTGGCTAACATCAGTCTGTCAGGAGGTAGTGACAGAGTGAAGAAATATGTTCATAAAAAAGCTACATACTGAAGCTTTAAGTCTTTCCTTTGTGATAAATCCTATAGTTAGGGTTGACTTGGGTTTCCTCGGCTGTTCCTTGTGATGTCATAGGCTAAAGTGCTGGAGGACACATCACAAACTGACCACATTTCCTCACTCTGCTGCTGTCTTTACTGGCTCTACCTGTTTGTATTTGTAATTGGGGATAAGGCAGACACCTATTTATTATCCACATGACAAGGGTTTCTTCATTTATTTGTATCTTAGTCTTCAGTCAACTTTAATGTGGCCCGAACCGCAACGTGTACCCCCACAAATGTTATATCAAAACGACCGGTTCGGCACCATTATGTGTGCTCTTTCTTTTATTAGTGTTTCGAGTTACCATGGTGACATAATTTATTAACAAAAATATTTTTTGTATTTTTGTATTTTGGGGTTTGTATTTATCATACAAACCCCCCAACAGAACACTTCTCACACTAACTGCAAGATGGACGCCTTAGCTAAATGAAAAAATGATAACTCATAGGTTTTTTTTTCCATATTGAGCTGACATTTTGTGTGTTGGTGGCTGAGAGCGAACCCAAACACATTTTACTGTCAAATCAACAATTTAAATTGGCAGCAGCGTACTTTCGAGTTATTTCTGTGTGGATTTTTGTGTGCGTTTCTTCCAATAGAAAGTACATCTGGATCTGCCATTCTGTGTTTGTCTGTTTCTCCTTCCTGTTCTTCCAAACCCCAGTTGGTCACAACAGATAGTCGCTCGTCCTGAGCCTGATTCTGCTGGAGACGTCTTCCTGTTAAAAGAGAGTTTTTCCTTTCCACTGTTGCCTTTGTGCTTGCTCAGGATGAGAAACTGCGACAAATTGACGATTCAACGCAATCTGTGCATCTGACTTCCTTATATTGATAATTTCACTACCGTATTTTTCGGCCTATAAGTCGCACCTTTTTGCCTAATTTGCATGCCCTGCGACTTATAGGGCGAAGCGACATATTTAGGGGTTTTTCCCCATGTTTTTAAGACCAATTTTTGGCTTAGATATGACCGCTTCCATTCATTCTGATGAAAAAAATGGAGCAGTACCACTTTCGGCCGCTAGGGTCCACCGACCGTTGCCAGCTCATGTGTCCGACAGCAGACTCATCTGGTCGGACTCACTCTGTCGCAGCACGGCCTCCTGCTCTCTGGAGGTATGAACTACTGTTAGCTCAGTGTTTGACTGTTAGCAATGCAAAATAGATCTAGAACCACACAACAGATTTTGATGAAACTTACAGAAAGTAATCACTGGATGGACATTTACAACCTATTAGCTTTAGGAGATGTTTGAGCTAAAATTCGATTTATTTATAATTTATTTTCGCAGCACGCGCACACTTTTGGAAGACCGTCAAAGCGAAACAATTTAAATCCAGCTGATTTGAACATTACGTTAATTTTTAAAGGAAAAGTTAAACTCAGAAACACTTTTGCTATAATGTCAGCAAACATATTTTTTAAGGTGTATATCCTGTTAAATTTTAAAGAAATGAAGCGTATCCACTCGTTGCGCGTGCACGCTTCGTTGCACCGACGTAGCGAAACAATTTTTTTTAATTCGGCTGATTTGACCGGTACGTGCACTTATTAAGGAAAAGTTCAGCTCAGACACATCTTTGCTATAATTTTCAGTTAACAAATAATTGTTTTTAATAGGGGTGTAACGATACACAAAACTCTCGAGACGAGACGAGACAAATTACAGAGTTCGCGAGAACGAGACGAGATTTTAATATTAGTTCAAGAAAACTTCAAAGATCGGTTTTATGCCGCAAAAAGGCTTTTATTCTGTTTTAACATGTATTACAAACTCAACTGATGTCTTCATTTTACTGATTGAATCTCCTTAGACCTTAGAACGTTCAACTTTGTTTAAAAAAATAGATATTCACGCAGGACTTTCCAAAAATTGAACATAAATATCCGCATCAGCACTGAATCTGCAGCCGTCACTCACCAGTGTTGCCAGATTGGGCGGTTCACCGCGATTTTCCTTCTGACTTTTGCGGGTAAAGAGTGCTTTGGGTGGGTGGGACTCTATCTGGCAACACCGGTCACACCGGTGTTTACACAAGTGTGTCTTTACATTCGGGGCAGCGTCGGCAGCGCCGGGACCCTCCATCAATGTAGAGGCGTCTGCGGCACCGGGACCCTCCATCAGTAGTTGGGGCGTCTTCTATAGCAACTTCATCCGGCGAAGCCATGCTGTCCGTGACGCTGACTTGCTAGGGGCTGCTAGCATTAGCGACTCGCGAGACAACGTTACCTCTCAACGAGAGATATCGCGGGAGTTTAATATTGCGAGATCTTGTACAACGAGATCTCGTTACACCCCTAGTTTTTAAGTGTTAATCTTGTTAAAGTCCTACCGTGCACGCTCCTGTGGCCATTTATCAGCCAATCCATTTTGGGCAAAACACCGGCCCACATTTCCGTGTTGTCACAGCTGACGTGTAACATACGCGACGCGTCAGCGGTGACGCATAATAGATGCAACGTATACGGAGGTGCGACACGTTTATGGATTTTTCCACTTTATTGGACATAATTGGACTAATGTGACATATAGGGCGGTGCAACTTATCGAGCGAAAAGTACGGTAATTGGATGTCTGTCAGTGTTTCTGTACAGTGCCCTGAGATAACTTCTGTTGGGACTTTGTGTTTTGTCAATAAACTGAATTGAAGTGAAATGCAAAGCCTTAAATTTTCTTTTGTTTTTGTATTTACATTCAAACTGAACGTACGTAGCACAGATAGATATGTCTGTTGGCTTTCTGCTGTTTTAGCCTTATAATCTTGTGACATGGAGCAGAAAACGTGTGGAAGCAATCGGCAGACAAAAAGCAGTTCTTGGTGTAAAAAATGTGACGTGCTGCACTTGAGACGCTCTGTTACTGCTGGATCTTCCCACAGATTTTCATTGGAGATAAATTGTGCTCTGCAGCATGAACAAATGCTGCACTCGCCACCTCTTCTTCTGATGACCACAGTGCTGGTGGGAGGGGATGCAGGGCAGTTAAAAATCTGCCTCTACCATCTCCTCGGTGGCGCTTGTCCAGGAAGTTTGCCTCCATTCCCCTGCTTGTGTTTATCTGCTTGCAGCACTACAGTGGAGGTGAGGCCCTTTTCTTCTATGAAGCTGCACCGATGATTAATTACGCAGCAGAGGTGAGGAGGGGGGAAAAATAACACTATGGCCGATTCATCTGCGTCAGGGCAAGTGGGCAGCTCCGTGAAACCTCTGGCAACGCCATCTATCACAGGAATTACACAAACACAAGGTCAGGGTGCTCCTGCTCCAGTTCCTGCCTGATGGCTGCACCTCGAAGACCCTGGCTGGCCCTCAGACCAGCTTTTCTTCTTGGGTGAATTCTTGTGGAGCAACGAGGATGATTATGGGGAAGAGCAGGAACGTCAGCAGTGAGATCAACTCAGACCACCGACTGATCAGGGATGAGAACATGTGGAAGACATAAAATCATTCTGTGGCTGTGACTGGTGCCACTTTGGCTTTAGTTTGACCCTGAGACTGGTTTTATAAAACCACTACAGGAAGTATGTCAGGTCAGGGGGAAGCTGGGATTTCTGCATGATGGGCAACAATTTGTGCGGCATTTAACGACATTTCATTTCAGCTGAAAGATTTCTTCAGACTTAAAACCATAGCTCGATTATTTTGAAAAGAGGTTGTATGGAAAGGTCATGAACAGTTAATATCCTACCTGTTCCTCTTAGAACAGCCTCACTTTGAAGAAACTGTTTTATTCAGACCGGGTTGTTAACGGCTAGTTTGAGCAAAGACAAGACCAAAGTGAACTGCTGACATTTTAGCAAATGCTACTTTATCATTTTAGAGTGCTACAGCAAGCTGCTGCTGCTTCTATTTGCACTTACACTGCTTGGACTAGCTATTAGCTCATCAATCTAGTTAGAAAGAAACTGTTTTTTCCAACTGAGGACGTTCAAAGAGCTATATGCTGCAGGTAAAATATAATTTGTTCCTCTGAACTCCACTTGAAAAGATCTGAACTGTCACTTTAAACACACTTGTGGTTTCCAGCTTCTTTACTGTGAGGATGGGCTGAATATAATGTTAATAAACAATAATATTTGATGCTCTTAAAAAAAAGTTTTCTACTGTATTCTCCGGCCTATAAGTCGCACCGGCCTATAAGTTGCACCAGTCCAATTATGTCCAATGAAGTAGAAAAATCCACGTATAAGTCGCACCTCACGACACAAAATGAGCACGCGCAGCAACAACAGACCTGCAGTGCAGCAAACAGACCTGCATCTCTTTGATCTTTAAAGATAAACACATAAAAAATAAATTTTTGTTAGCTGACATTAGTAAAAGTGTGTCTCAGTTTAACTTTTCTTGATAAATGCACTTTGACGGTTAAAAACCGTTAAATTAATTGACCATTTTTTTGACCAAAGTGAAAAAACCCGAAAAATCCACGTATAAGTCGCACCGGCCTATAAGTCGCAGGGCTTGGAAATGTAGGCAAAAAGGTGTGACTTATAGGCCGGAGAATACGGTAATAGAAAATCCTTAAATAAAGACACATGAGTTATTTTATTTACAGCTTATGTGAATACATTTTTATCAATAAAACTGTGTTACAGCTACAACAACAAAAAGACGCAATTAGAGAGGACATCTGATAAAGTCTGTTCAAATGACATGAACAAATCTCAAATACTTTTGTCTTTTATTTTCCCCGAATGTACACAAAAGGACCGTGCAGAAACATTTCTCTGGGTTTTATTGTTTTGTGAGAATGTTCTAAAGCAGCATTTGATTTGATATTTGTTCAGCTGCGTGCAGCTTGCTCTGTTTCTTTGTTTAATGGGTCAACACAAGGGCCGAAGTATTCACCAGCAGCACACTCAAAGTGAAGGGTTTTATTGTTTCCTCTGACGGTTTTTAATACGCTTCACTTTGCCGTGGTTCTACTGTACTTCCAATAATGTGGAGTACTGTCAGCATATAATGTGGAATTTATCTACAAAACAAAAGAGCAAGGAAACGTTTAGAAGTGCTGCATGTGGGTACAGGATGTGATGAAACGACCAGTTTGAAGCCTCACGTTTACCATTTAGTTCTTGCCCTTTCAGACACAGAAACATCCCGTTGTGGACAAGCAGGTGTGCTAAGACTGTACCTGTCAGGCTTGGAGGTGTCGAATTAAGTAATGCAAACTAACACAACAAGAACACTTTATTTATTAAAGACAGAAAAAAAGGAATAAAACCATGGCTGACACACCGGCAGCAAAAAAAACCCAAAAAAAAACGTGGAAGACAATGAGATCTGGACACGACATGAAGCCACAATGCTCGATTGCAGACACACTCAAAGAACGAGTTTAAGAAGGCTGCTGATGAGGAAACATCAGGTTAAATGACAACAGGGAACAGGTGTAAGAGGGTGGAGTGGAGGCCGAAAATGGGAAAATGGTTGGAAACTCTGGCAAGCAAAGGAACACTGAAGAGAAAAAAAAACATTGAAACTATACATCTCAAGATATATATACAGTATACGGTATATATATATATATATACATATATACAGTAT
>JBBPBX010004395.1:0-30456 GCA_038048925.1 Garcialebias charrua | reverse complement strand
GAGGGGTGGGGTGGAGGTGGGGGGGGGGAAAGGTGTTAGTTTCTGCTCTAACATTTTACAATGAAGGATAAAACAGCTGAAACTGTTTGTTTTGTCACTTAGCAAAATAACTCATGATCCACTAAATTATTCTTTGTAAACCTTCAAAAGTAATGAATGGTCGGACATCTACAATTATTTAACTTTTGTAGCAAACCCAATGATCCAAGTTTGCCTTTGCCAAGTTTATCTGGGGGAGGTGTAGGCACAGCTGCATCCCAAGGCTACTACTGTACTTGTTTTAAAATAAAACAAAAACTTATCAGATGCTTCGCTCCTCTCGACTCATTCTGCCATATTTTTTCTATTGACTAAAGGTCCATCTTTCTCTCTATTTTGCTTTTAGACGGACAACCTTTTGTGCAAAGTATTTCTTAATACATGTGAGCAAATAATATCAAACTGGAAAAACTTATAGATGCAGTTACACCTCCAAAATAGCAACTTCTCAGACACAAAAAACAAGGTACTGTACCTGCACATTCACTCTCAGAGAACAGAAAACAGGCTGCAGGCTCAGCTCGGGTGGGGGGGGGTGAAGGCCCACAAAAACAGATAACAGACAGGAGCCGAGCTACTCATGCACACACTGAGGAAAATGGGAGGAAGAAAAGAAAAAACCAGAGGTTTAGGGCTCCAGAAACACAAACATTACACGTAAAAAGGACTAAACAAAAAAACAGAATGACGCGTCACATATAAATATAAACGTTCTTGTCTTAATTTCTCTTCCTGCCTGGCCGGACATGGCTAAACGTCCAATTTAAAGGTCTGGCAGCCAGCCTCACATTTCTGGTCTTGGCGTATATTTGGCTGCCCTCGCTTATAAATCACAGAAATCTTGGTTCTGCCAACTAGCGTGTGCGCAAAATTCGCCTAGTTATCGAGGAGCAGACACCTCATTCATAATTTCAAGTCATCGGCTCAGGGTGAACTATTTTCTGTTACTGTAATCAAAATGTTTTAAAAACGACATATCAACAAACACTATTTAACACTCACATGTCTTGCTGACCTGCGTGGATGTCTAGGAATCTCCGCCAACCCGATCCTGACCGCACCATGGACAGAGGAAGCTGGCCAGAGACAAACCCAATCACTGGACTTTCTGTCATATTTACCGTGCCTCGCAGCTGCGCTCCGTTCAGAGGTCTTCAGGAGCAGGTGTGGGGAGAATGGGTTTTCGGCACCAAAATGATGGGGATTTTAAACCCCTGTTACCTTAATAAAAACCACACAAAGATAAACAAGAGAACAGTGTTAAATCAGACAAACAACCTTGCAAGGGGGAAGGGCTTTTAATGTCCTTTGAAACTAGTTTGGTCTCAAATACATTGTCCTGCACAATTCCAAATTGTACTGGACATGACAAGCTATTTATACAAGAAGCAGGTGGAGTTTGACAAGCTCTGACGTCTTACAGATAAAACAAACAAGTCATGGTTCTGATCAAACAAGAACATCTAATCCCAACATTTGTCAAGGCTAGAAGACTGTCTTTTCTGTATCAGAGAAAAAGCAAACAACATGTTTGTACTATCAAATATAAGTGTTTAAAGGGAACAGAGAATATTTGATATAAGTGAGCTGGGTTATAATTATTGGGTCAGAGTAATTAGTTTTAGATGATAAATATTGAACATCTCCATCACAGTCCACCTGCGTACCGTTTCTGTTATTTTTTCACTCATTGAACGTTAATATATGCGCCACGGAACAAAAATTCCTGGGCGCGTTTCAGCATGGAGCTATTATCGCGTAACACGCGCAGCATTATTTAGCCATTAGCTTCTCGTTGCGGTCTCCTGTTTGCGAACGTTATGGCTTTCTTGTTAAAAGACGAGTGCACATTCAAAGCTGTGTGTGTGGACGTTGTTTCATGAAGATTGGCTCTGCAGCAGCAACACGTCTAACGTGAATGCGTTTGAAACGACATCATCCGAACGTGAATGAAGAAACTGCAGCTGTTACAAATAGCGCTAACAACAGCTGCATTTAAACAACTTCATCAGGTAATTCAGATCGGTCCAGAGCAATAACACAAACTGTATGAGTTTTTAAATCTCTGAATCTAAGTCTGAATGTTGTTATATGTGCAGGCTTTAAAGTTATTATCCTCGCTACGAACATCCATCACTCAAAAAGTTCAGCTCTTTATGAAAAAACTAAAACTGATATTGTCAACAAGCCCTGGAGCTGATTAAAGCCCTGATGATGATGATGATGATGATGATGATGATGATGATGATGATGATGATGATGATGATGATGATGATGATGATGATGAGTGAGAGATTCAACCATTCAAGAAGAGGTATTGTTCTTTTATTATTATTATCTAAATAATCTTTTTTATTTAAAATCATAATCTTATTAACTTGTTTTTTTTAACCTCTTTGTGTTTTATTTCCAGTCTGGGACAGAGGTAGCTGCTCTCTTCTTCCACTTCAGGGACAGACATCCACCAGAGATCACCTGCAGCTAAGAAGTCTGTGATGACTGAACTGAACTCTGAACTTTTCCAGGACCTGTCCCACCTGGGAGCAGGTCCAAGAAGAGGTTGTGAGTACAGTAATGAGGTCAAATACAGCCACACTGCTCCTACTAGGGGTGTAACTGTACGCTAAAATCACATTTCGGTTCATTTCAACTACAAGGAGGGCTCGGTTCGGTTTATTTTCTGTACAAAAAAAGACAAAATAAAGACTTACAAAATGTTTATTTTGAAAATATGCCAAAAATATGTTTGTATTGTATTGTAGTAATAAATAAAAGTGACCCATTTGGATGATATTTTAAATAAACAGCACTCTACAATAAATAAACTATATTAACAATAATAAAAATCTTAATAAATACAATAACAGTCAGAACCAGAACAATAAGCAGCAACAGACTGTTTACAATCTAACTAATCAAGTTTTTGTCCAGTAGCAGCAGTGTGGCTGTATTTGTCCTCATTACTGTACTCACAACCTCTACTTGAACCTGCTCCTCCAGGTGGGACAGGTCCTAGAAAATTTCAGAGTTCAGTTCAGTCATCACACACTTCTTAGCTGCAGGTGATCTCTGGTGGATGTCTGTCCTTGAAGTGGAAGAAGAGAGCAGCTACCTGAAAGTTATGCACCATAACTCATGTTCCCTGAAGGAAGGGAACATGACTGCTATCAGTCATGTCACTCGGTGCAACATAATGCTATGGGAACGTAATTCAATCACGCCCTTGAAATGCTCAGTAAAATGCATGCTAGTGTGAACGTCCGCCTTTATTCAGCAGGCTTCCCCAAGGCTGTCTTCTACTGAGTGTTAGAAAGGACAGCCTGACTGACATCACATGCAGTAACATCCAAACTGTAATGCTTTGCAAACGTGTTCATTGAGCTCCAGTTCGCAGTAGCACAGATGTCTGCAACTGGTACGCCCCTGAACAGTGACCATGAGGTGGCCAAGCCCCGAGTGGAGTGAGCGCGCACTCCAGAGGGCACCTGTTGACCTTTGCTACTGTACGCCCTTTTAATGGCCTTAGTCACCCAGTGTGAGGCGCTGCTTTGATAGGGCCTTTCCCGTAGCTGGTGCAGCAAAGCACACAAATAGTTGATTTGTTTTTCTCCACTCAGCTGTTCTCTGCATGTAAGCACTTAAAGCTCTCACAGGGCAGAGAGCCTTCAGCCTTTTCTGTTCCTGAGTGAGGACAGGAGCAGATGGAAAAGAAGAGAGATCAAAGTCCAGACTTCTGGGGTTCAAAGTCAAGACCTTGGGGATATACGCAGGATTAGGCCTTAGGGTGACTTTGACACGTCAGGGGCAAACCTGGTACACATTGGATGTACAGACAATGCATAGAGGTCCCCCACACATTTTGCCGAGCAAAGAGCCAAGAGTAGAGCGGTCTTATAAGATAATAAATCTATCTTAATGTCGCTCAGTGGTTTGAATGGGGGATCACAGAGAGAGTCAGAGAGTCAGAGTCAGAGTCAGAGAGAATTTATTGTCATTTGCACCGCATGTAGTACATGTGTTGAAAACGAGATTATGTACACAGGGTCCCAGTTACATCCAACAACAAATGCAAGAGAAAAACAATAATAACATCTAGGATTAACTAAGAGAGACATCAGCTAGTAATACACTAAGCCCTAATGTAGTAGAAAAACATCATTATAAACAGCAGCACGAACATGAGCAGATGGTCACAGATGAACGCAGATAGTCACAGATGAACGCAGCAACAAGAAACAGATCAGTATCAGCATGATGTGACATTTTGCAGTGTTTATTCTTATTATTTATTTATTCATGAGTCTGACAGCCTCAGGGTAGAAGCTGTTCCTCAGTCTAGTGGTTCTACATTTGATGCTCCTCAACCTCCGTCCCGAGGGGAGTGGTGCAAAGAGTGAGTGTGCTGGGTGAGTGAGGTCTTTCATGATGCAGGTGGCTCTTTTTCTGCATCTGGAGGTGTAAATGTCTGTGATGGTGGGGAGACTGACTCCCACAGACTTCTGTGCAGCCTTCACCACTCTCTGCAGAGCTTTCCTCTCTGCAACTGTGCAGCCTCCATGCCACACGTTGATGCTGGAGCACAGGACGCTCTCCACTGCACACCTGTAGAACGAGGTGAGGACTGAGCTTCTCAGACCGGCTCGTCTCAGCCGTCTGAGGAAGTAGAGTCTCTGATGACCTTTCTTGATCAGGCTGGTGGTGTTATTGCTCCAGCTGAGGTTATCATTCAAGTGTACACCCAGGTACTTGTAACTGGAGACCACCTCCACCGCAGATCCACCTATATACAGTGGGGTGTGGGTGTGTTTGTTCCTTCTGAAGTCCACAATCATCTCCTTCGTCTTCTTCACATTCATGTGAAGGTTGTTCTCTTTGCACCAGCTCTCCAGATGTTCCACCTCCTGTCTGTAGCTGGATTCATCATTATCTGTGATGCATCCCACCACAGCTGTATCATCTGCAAACTTAACAATATGACAGCCTGGAAGTGTGGCTGTACAATCATATGTGAGCAGAGTGAACAGAAGAGGGCTCAGCACACATCCTTGAGGAGAGCCAGTGCTGAGGGTGATGGTGGAAGAGGAGAAGTTGTGGATCTTCACGGACTGTGGTCTGTTTGTTAAGAAGTCTAAGACCCAGTTACAAATAGAGGGGCTTAGTCCAAGTGTAGATAGTTTGTCTATCAGAGTTTGGGGGATCATGGTGTTGAAGGCAGATGTGAAGTCCACAAAGAGCAGACGCACGTATGAGTCCTTCTGATCCAGGTGGGTGAGAGCAGTGTGGACCACAGAGGAGATGGCGTCCTCTGTTGATCGGTTCTCACGGTATGCATATTGATGAGGGTCCTCGCTGATGTTGACGGCTGTCTTGATGTGGGACATGACCAGTTTCTCAAAACATTTAGCGACTATCGGGGTGAGAGCCACCGGTCTATAGTCATTCAGACCAGTCACTGTGGAGCTTTTTGGGACTGGGATGATGGTGGCAGTCTTCAGGCAGGTGGGAACTGACTCCAGTGAAAGTGAGGTGGTGAAGATGTCAGCCAGCACCTCACAGAGCTGGTCCGCACATTCCTTCAGAACTTTCCCTGGGATGTTGTCTGGACCCGTAGCTTTATGAGGGTTGATCCTTCTGAGACTACCTCTCACTTCTGCTGCGGTCACTTTGAGGTGCTCCTCGTCTGGTGATGAGTTGAGTCTGGTGCTAGTTGGTCTGTTTGGATCATCAAAACGTGCATAAAACTTATTGAGGGCATCAGGCAGGGATGGGTCCCTGGGGCATTGTTTGCTTTTGCCCTTGTAGTCTGTTAAGCATTTGATGCCCTGCCACATGCTCCGTGGATCATGTGAGGTGAACTGTCCCTCGATCCTCTGTGCATACGCGGCTTTGGCCTTCTTTATGCCATCATCCAGTTCTCTCCTGCACTTTCTCAACTCCTCAGTATCTTTAGACTTGAGCCCCCAAGACCAGAGTAAGATCCTATCCGGGGGTCAAGATCCTGCTGGGGGGTCTCTTCCTTAGCACGCCCTTCATAAATCTCATTATGAGCGGGTGCGCGCCAGGCGACCTGCTCCCCCAGTCCTCGTAACAAGCTGAAATAGCTGATAAAAACACTTTTATGGTTGAGAAAGAACGACCGTTCTCCAGCAAGTCCTGAAGAAAGGTGAGGAGCTGGGCCAAGTCACACGAATAAGAAATTATATTTCTTTCTGTGCACCAAGCTTCAAAAATGTGCCACTTCCGGGCGTAGAGAGACTGTGTTGACATAGCTCGTGCATTTTGAATGGTAATTACAACGTTTTCGGGCAGGCCTGAGGCCACCAGTCTGTTCCTCTCTGCCACCAAGCTAAAATTAGCCACAGTTCTCAGCCTAAGTGGCGAGACTGTTCCTTCTGGTGACGCCGAGGTTCATTGGAGTGGAGCGGGTGGTGGAACCAGTTCTCCCTCAAGGGCCCTGTTTTCTGCGGTCCCTTGAAGGCCAACCACGTTAGGGAGAGGGCCTTCCTGTGGATGTACCGCCACACTACTCTGATCGAGGGTGATTGGAGGCAGAGGCAATTTGCTGTCATTATTAGACAAAAGCGGAACAGAACGTCTGTTTTTCCTCTTTTTGTTGGGAGTCATGGTTCGGAGGGGTTGCAAGTTTTGTATACGAGCAGATCTCCTGACTCCAGCCCGTTTCCTGGTTGGGTCTGGTTTACTGGTCTCCGGCCTCATCAGAGCCCTGGAGCCTGACGAACCCCCGGGGAGCTGTGTTTCACCCAGTGGGGGGGTGTCGTTTAAGAGCAGAGCTGAGTCAGTACAGCGAGCGCGGTCACACGCTGCAGGATCACTGCTTGAGCATGGCGTGTCGCCCACTGAGGATAAGGAGACAGCTTCAGCATGAGGATGTGGAGCTGTTTGAGATGGTCCTTTGTGTTGAGCAGGCTTTAGATTGGTTGGTGACAGAAAGTTCAATCCTCTTCGATTAAAGGGAAGAGGAGTCTGATCTAGCCCTGGTGCCATTTCTGTTCTGCACTAAGTGTTTACACACACTGCAGTTTCATCACAGCTGTCTTTGTGAACGTGTGATACTGGTGTTGGCCCATGGGTTTCTGCCACAACCCCCCCTTCACTTACTGGCATCCATTGAATAAGTGGCCAGGAAGGTGGGTTATCAGGTTCTGCCGGCGCGTACACCAGGAGCGCAGACGTGTCACGGGTTTGTTTGATTTGTGTATTGCCGGCCCCGTGGTCCACAACAGGACGGGGGCTGGAACACATGACCCGCCTCACCTGCTTCTGTGAGGACTTACGGGCCTGCTTGCAGGAGCCTCTGGGCCTGTCTGTTGCAGACAGATCCAAGGGGTTTATTGATTAGGCTAACACCCCGTGAGCCGCGAGGGAGGGGGGAAAGATGGCCCCCGTCCTTTATATCGGCTGGAGAATAGAGGGGACTATTGTTTCTGTGTTTTTTGTTGTTGTTTGTTTTTTTTGGTCAAGAAAACAGAGAGGGACTGTTTTTTGAGCTTTATTCGTGCTTATGTGTAATGACATATTTGACTTTATGTCACTCACAGCAGAGAAAACATGATTTGTGCATGAAACAAAGTAACCAGCTTTTTGTACTATGCTACAAACAAAGTCTGGACTTGAAAAGATAATTTCCCGTACCGCATGGGCGGGTGATCGTGTAAAGTTAAGAAGCGGTCCTGGTTCATCAGGCACGCTTCTGTTTGGTGTCCCGATTCGCCGAGGAGGTTCTGTGCCGGTCCGCCTGGCGGGGAAAAAAAATCTTTTTTTACGCCAGGCGTGTTCGGTCCGAGGTGGGCCCGGCGGTGGTCTCTGCCGGTGCTCGGCCTCGTATGCCGGCCGCTTTTGCGGTGGGGCACGTGTGACTGAGTGGTGTTGAGGCTGCGGGGCTCTGCTCCCAGCTGACTCCCTGGGGGGGGGCGAAGGCTCTTCTGGGGATGCCTACCCGGAGAGCCTCGGCCTGTTTGCGCCTCTGGTCCAACCTGGTTTGAATTCGATCCAGAGTTGTTCCAAACAGTCCCGTGGGTTCTATCGAATGGTGGAGAAAATGAATTTTTTGTCCTTTTGGGAGGTCAGTTAGGGTCATCCACAGATGGCGTTGTGCGATGACCACCTTAGCCATTCCTCTGCCCTGTGCAACAGCTGCTGTCCCCATCATAAGGAGCACAAAGTCTGTTGCCCTGCGGGCTTCATCCAGCACGTCGGCGGTAGCTTGCTTGTCTGTCATTACCTGGAGCTCCTGTTGTTTTTCAGCCAGGTACGCTTGCATCATGGTGGACGCGTTCATTGCGCGCGCCGTGAGGCCCTGAGCTCTGTAGCATATCTCGAGCAGAGAAGCCGAGGCTCGACAGGCTTTGCTGGGGAGAGTTGGTTTTGTCCCGGACTACTTGGGAGCCAGATGAGACGCCAGCGTTTCCTCTATTTGAGGCACATTGGCTATACCCGCTTCATCCATCCCATCCACGTCAAGGAACTGCGAGAGCGGGAGCAGCATGGGAGCTCTGGGATGAGACCAGGTGCGAGTCAGCTCCGTGAGGAAATCTGGAAAGATGGGTATCCTTTGCCTCATTGCGGCCTGCTACTTTGAATAGAAATAATTTCCTGCCAACCTCGTGACCTGTTGACGAGGTGGAGGCTCCGGCCATGGGACCTACAGCGCGTCCGCTGCTCTGTGACACAAGTCGAACAGAGCGGGGATCAAAAAGTCAGTCTCCGGGAGCACAGGCGCAGGGGTGTGAGACAGGTCTCCCTCCTGTTCCTCGTGCTCAGCGTCTGCTTCCTCCGCAGAAAATTCACCTGAGGCTGAGATTGAGATCTCGTCCTCGTTCATCAGGCCTCGAGTGTCGAAGTAGACTGTTGAGTCTCCTATAGGAGCCAGCGCGTCCAGGCTGTCGCCCCATTCGCCCTGGGTGCTGTCTTCTAGGGCCATGTTCTCAAGCTCCGGTGTGGGAGTGAGAAGTTCAGTTGTGTCCGGGTCTGTTGGCGCTGTAGCAGCACCCATGGCTTTGGCGACCAAGTCCGCCCGGTGTCTCCTCACCGCCTCCAGCATCTGGCTGCAGTGTTAGCATGACTCGGGCGCATCCAGCGCCATGTTTGCATGTAACATTCCCAGGCAGACAGGACAGGCCTCATGGGTGTCCGTCGTAGAGAGGGAGAAACCTCATCCGTTGGGGCAGGCGTGCGAAGTGGGGCTCGCCGTCCTGCCAGTCTTTTTTGGAAGTCTTGTCTTTCGCTTTCCTTTCTCCAGAGGCATGTCCGAGATAAGGCGAGTGAGTCCTTCCAAAATCCTTTTTCTTTTTATTTGAGACATCTCCTCCATCGCGTCACTTTTGCTGGCTAGCCTGCTACAGAATTAGCAGAGGTAGCGGTGTGACGCAGTTTAGCACCGTCGAGTGAAGCAGTCTGCGGAGAGAGGAGAAGAAAAAACTTCGGGGTTAAGGTAAAATGTGCCGGACTAGCATTTGCTAGCCCGGCAGTACGCAAGAAGAATTCTCCGTATGCTCTGTAGGGAGCAAGCTCACCTCTGGTCAAGCGATGAAGCAACACAGAAGTCCCACGAAGAGGGTTGAGTTCAGGTTTAAGCGAGGTAAAGGGCAATAAGAGCTCGATGGATGGGCATCAGCGCCTTAAGTACCCAGAGGGCGGGGCCTCTGGCGTGACGCTGACATACCTGTCATAAAGGCGTGATTGTATTCCTTCAGGTAATTGTGCGGGGTGCAATTCCCATAGCATTATGTTGCACCGAGTGACATGACTGACAAGGGAACTCTGTCCCAGACTGGAAATAAAACACAAAGAGGTAAAAAAAAAAAAACAAGTTAATAAGATTATGATTTTAAATAAAAAAGATTATTTAATAATAATAATAATAATAATAATAATAATAATCATTTTATTTAAAAGCGCCTTTCATGACACCCAAGGACACTTAACAAACCAACACAGTGAATACAGAGCAAACATTATCAGCGACAAATTGAAATATAAAATACATAAAGGATATAAAATGGAAGATAAAAATACATTTAGTAAAGTTAATGATAAGCTAGTCTAAAGAGATGTGTTTTCAGGGCAGTCTTGAACAGAGAAAGGGAGGTGGTGTTTCGAAGGTCGGGCGGTAGAGCGTTCCAGAGGTGAGGGGCAGAGCAGGTGAAGGCCCTGCTCCCCATGGTGGAGAGGCGGGCAGAGGGTACATGGAGTTGTAGTGAAGAGGAGGACCTGAGAGAGCGTGATGGGATGGAGATTTGTAGGAGGTCAGATAGATAAGGAGGGGCAAGGTTGTGGATAGCTTTGAACGTGAGGAGTAGAATTTTGAAGATGATGCGTGATTTAACCGGGAGCCAGTGGAGCTGCTGCAGGACAGGAGTGATGTGATCATAGTAGGAGGTTTGAGTGATGACACGGGCAGCTGAGTTCTGGACCATCTGTAACTTGTGGAGAGATTTGTTGGGGAGGCCGTAGAGAAGGGAGTTGCAGTAGTCAATACGGGAAGTCACAAGACTGTGCACCAGGATGGCTGTGGAGCGGGGCGTGAGAGAAGGACGGAGACGGTTAATATTACGGAGGTGGAAATAGGCAGACCGAGTAATATTGTTGATGTGTGAAGTGAAGGAGAGAGTGGTGTCGAGGATGACACCGAGGCTCTTGACCTGAGGGGAGGGGGATAGCAGAGAGTTGTTAAGGGGGACGAGAAGATGTTCTGATTTTGAAATAGAGTTTTTGGTACCGACGAGAATGACTTCTGTTTTGTTGCTGTTTAGTTGAAGGAAATTGTTAGAAAACCAGTGATTTAGCTCGTTGAGACAGTCGGTGAGGATGGAGGGTGGGTGGGTGGAGTTTGGTTTTGATGACAAGTAGAGCTGCGTGTCATCAGCATAGCAGTGGAAATGGATGCCGTGTTTGCGGAAGATGTGGCCTAGAGGAAGGAGGTAAATGATGAAGAGGAGGGGTCTGAGGACAGAGCCTTGGGGGACACCCGTGGAGACAGGGGAAGACTGGGAACGGAAGGATAAATAAATATATAATATATAATAATAAATAAAAGAACAATACCTCTTCTTGAACGGTTGAATCTCTCACTCATCATCAAAGGTGGGCATGAGACCTCTAGGGAGCGCTAATGCGCTAATCCGCTTATAGCGTACCTAAACAATTTGTCAGCGTTACAGCGGATTAACTAACTTTCATAATTCATACGCGGATTTGCGCTATTTTTATTTAAAATGCAATACCGCTAATAACTAATTATCTATCAGTAAAAACGAAAAAACTTATTTACGGGCTCTCGCTGGCTCTCGTAGCTGCTTGTTTACCTTTTTCCCCCTTGGTGAGGGAGCAGAGAGGAGGGAGGGGGAGCAGAGGGGAGAACAGACGCGGATCTACCATGTAGGCAAATGATGCCGTTGCCTGGGGCTCCCAATCAGCAGGGGCCCCGGCCCCGCCCCGGCCAGTCACCTACATCCCTAACATTGCTCATGCTTGTTAATGTACATTTAACATAAAAATAATTATAGTTACGATGAAAACGATCATTAAAAACGCAATACAAAAACCGGTCGATTTCTGTATCCCCCTACTAAAAATTGACTATTCCATCTTGACATCTTCCGGGTCAGAGGTGAACTCGTGCTAACACTGTGGCTAGCTGGTTGCGCTCGGTGTCTTCTTAAATCATGAGAGAACCCCGCTGTATCAAGCCAAATCAACACGGCCAGAGGATTGTATTGTGTGTTTTGTGTCAACCACTCGACGGTGAGTCGGTCGTTTTATGTATTTGGGTTCCTTTTATGAAATAGAAATGCGGTGGCAACACGCCCATGTATTTGAGATTTAAAAGTGGTCTTAGTGATTAAAAGATCATTCTCTTTTTGGTAATTTCATGGCCGAATAGAATATATATACGTAAAGTATTAAATAAATCCTTTGATTTTTGTAATTTCATCCTTTTAGGATCATTTTAGTTACTTTTCATTAAATCTGTTGACTGCCTATAGAAATTTGGAATTGGTTTAATTTATTTTGGGTTGCGCAAGAAAAAAGAAATTACTATTTGTTTTTTGAAACAATATTGAAGTAAATTAAGCTTAATTGACTTATATGAATTAAACTTGGATACAACTTGGAAGTGCACTTTAAAACTTGATCTTTAACTTTAATTTGATATGTACTGTTGATGTGGTCTTTGAATTGAAGTTATAATAATAATAATAATAAACTTTATTTGTATAGCACCTTCCTACAATGCCTTGCATTGACCAAGGTGCTTAACAGGACATTTGAATGATTCTTGAAAAATACCTGCTGGAATTATTTTATTTGTTTTTGTGAATGTTTAACTATGTGAATGTTTAACTATTTTTGATAACAGTTTAGTCCTGTGTATATAGTAATGCTAATTTTTGTTTTGTTTATGACCTTGTTTAGGTCAGGGTTTTTTTCACCCCCTGTTCCCACCCAGGATGGCAAGCTACCGGATCACCGCAGCTGTGCGGTAGGACTTAAATTGCACCAAACTATTTGTTTTTTTCTGGACATATTACCCTGGATCATGAACTACAAACTACCAGATTATTGATTGATGGACCTTTAATCATCCGGGATTCAAGAACTGATTTAAAATAGAAAAAAAAAGAACTCTTGGGTGTAATCAGGGTCTGTTTTGTTGTGTATATTTTGTCTATCGGTTATACTCAAAGAAAATGATTATTATTACAAACAATATTATTATCAGAGTCAGAGTCAGAGAGTCTTTATTGTCATTTGCACCGCATGTAGTACATGTGATGAGATGAGATTATGTACACGGGGTCCCAGTTACATCCAACAACAAAATGTAAGAGAAAAACAGTAATAACATCTAGGATATGGACCGCTAGTTGGCAGTGTAGTGCAAATATTGCATAACTTGGGCAGCACGGTGGCACAACTGGTAGAGCTGCTGCCTCTCAGCGAGAAGGTTGCCGGTTCAAATCCCGGTCCGGGGCCTTTCTGGGTGGAGTTTGCATGTTCTCCCCGTGCATGCGTGGGTTTCCTCCGGGTACTCCGGTTTCCTCCCACAGACCAAAAAACATGCATGTTAGGCTGATTGGTGACTCTAAATTGACCCTAGGTGTGAGTGAGAGAGTGGATGGTTGTTTGGTGTGAGTGAGACAGGTCCCTCTTGTAAATGAGTCCCCGTGACTCAACGAGGCTAGCCTGTATAAATAAAGGTTGAATGAATGAATGAACTTACTGGCTACCAATTGTTGAATTTAAATAGCGGTTTAGAATTTAGCTTCCCCTGATTTTCATAAGACATTAGTGCTTTTGAAATTGCAGTCCTAAATAAATTAATTAGTGCTTTAGAAATAGCGGAACTAATTTTTGGATTAGCGCTGCCCAGCACTACCACCACATTTCAAATTAACCTTTGATCAGATCCACTTCAGGTTTGTATGTTTTGATCCTGCAGTCCAGGAAATCTGTATCTAGGGGCGTCCTCCTTTATTGGATCAGTTAAACATACATTTCAAACAGAAAATAAATCCTGTTATTAAACGGATGTATACAAGAGCAATGTGGTTTGTAGGCTTCTGATTTATCCTACTTTTTCTAAAACAGTACAATGTGTCAATTTCCATTCAATGTGGTTATCTTAAATGATCCTATAAATGGCTATGATTGGTGTTTTGTTGTTTGTTTTGAATATTAGAAGATATGTTTTGTATAACTCGTGATCTAATCATTGTATGAGCTGTTTTCCTGTTTATGAGTTATCATTATTGTTATTAGTGTTTTATTCTTTATTATTATTAGTTATTTCTAGGAACAGTTTTCTAGGAACAGTTTGCAACCTTCCCCCTTTGAAACAGTTTTCTGTTTCACCTAAGTTTTATGGGCTATAATTTACTTAGACACAGTCTGAGTAATAGTTTCAGACATATATATATATATATATATATAAATATATATATATGTATATATATATATATATATATACATATATATATATATATATATATATATATATACAGGTAGTCCCCGACTTACGAGCGAGTTCCGTTCCTGCGAGTTGCTCGTAACACGAAAATTCGTAAGTTGGAACACGAAGCACGTGTTCTCGTAAGTCCGGATTTTCGCTCGTAAGTTGGAACATTTATGCTAGCGCTACTACGAACACTCGTTTTTCATCAAAAACGTTCATATTAGTTCATAAACATGGTCGGAAACGTGTTTCCAAACGGTTAGCTAACACACTTTCATCTAAAAACACAAAAAAGTGCTGTATTTTTTACAAATTTACTTCTCTTTCGCCAGCTCGTAAGTCCGGGCGCTCGTAGGTCAGAGCGCTCGTAAGTCGGGGACTACCTGTATATAGATATATAAACAATGAAAGTTTTGAGAGCATAAAGCTAGATGTGAAACAATTCTTATATCATTTCCCTTTAAAATTTTAACCATTAACTCAATTTCATCCCTTGTGGCAAATCAGACCCACTAAATGAGCTTCCTCAAAGGCAAAGTCAATCATGTACAGTATTTACGTTAGAAAACATTGGCAAACTTAATCCATGTCAGGTCTTAGGTACAGGTTTCTTTTGTGTATGAGTCTTTGTGACTCATGAGACTAACCTGTAAAAACAAAACATATGAAGCAGTCAGCTTTATTCATCTTCACATAAGGTTTTGAGGTAATAAAACAATTTTCATCACAGAGTAATTTGAAAAGAGACAGGTAACCCAGCAAACCCACATCAGTTCTAACCTACATGTGTTATGCTGTGTGTGGCACATGTCTTAAAGGACATGACCCACCATGTTTTCAAATTGCATCGCCATTAATATTTAGTAGCTAATTAAATAATTAAACAGGAGCGTTTATTTATATTGTAGAGAAATAACGCTAATTGTGTTATTTCATGTTTTTTTGCAGTTTTTAGCAGCAGCTCTGGGAAAATCCGCCCTTCTCCATATATGGGCATTGACGTCACAGAAGTTTCCGCCTTGAATGCATGCAGAGTTATAACAAGCATGCATCAACGTAGCTTCATTATTGCAACAGTGTTATATCTTATTAAAAAGTTTTAAAAAATAAATAAAAACAAAGCGCTGGTCCAGCTGTACCCACAACTGCACCAGGAAATATTTAGAGGTTGCGTATCCATGTAGGACACACTAGTTTAATTCGCTCGCTCGCGACAAATTCATTAATTTCCTTATGAAGCCGGCTCGGCTTTTTACCCCTTTCATAAGTCAAACCCGCGCTATTCCCACACTGACCAGTGCTACTGGTCCTGCCATTTAATCCTCCTCGGGTCATTCATAAGACAACAGGTGAATGCGGGTAGGTCCCGCTCAAATAAACTTGTTCAGAAATGAAGCCGGAGCGCTGCTCCAAAAGAGGCGTGGTGCTGAGCTGAACTGGACCGCGACGTGGGACAGACGTCAGACGTGTACAAGTTGTCGTGTCATTTTTAATATTTCCTTAGTAATAATTGAACAGCTGGATACAGTGATCAGCGCGCGCAGAAACACCACCACCTCCGATGCTCAGAGAGAGGAAAAAAAAGCAAAAGTAACTTTTACAAGTAGTCCTGTCGTGTCATTTTTAATATTTCCTCAGTAATAATTGAACAGCTGGCTACAGTGATCAGCGCGCGCAGAAACACTACCACCTCCGATGCTCAGAGAGAGGAGAAAAAAGCGGAAGTAACTTTTACAAGTAGTCCTGTCGTGTCATTTTTAATATTTCCTCAGTAATTGTACAGCTGGCCAGCGTGTACGCACAGACAGCACCACCACCTTCGTTGCTCAGAGAGAAAGAGGAAAAAAAAGTGAAACATTTTTAATATTCCCTTGTTAATAAATCTGCCTGTTGATTAATCCTGTGGTCGCACACTGATGTCTATCATATTCTGAGCGTGGATCCGTGGCTCTCACTCTCATAAACCTCCATCGCGAACTCACTCCTGCCTTCTGAGAGGAGCCTGTATTGACGTCACTCCGGACTTCGGCAATCTTCTGCTGAGTTTCCGGAGGTTTCCGGGACTCCGTTTTTTTTTATACTTGCCTGGTCCAAATGCAAAAATGAAAATAGACATCATATTCTACTACAGTAAGTGTCCAATATGGTGAATTGTTACTGTCACGGTGGGTGTTGCCCCTTAAAAATGAGTCTATGTGAGTGTTTTTTATCAAAAGTAATCTGCAGTTTCGATCATGACACCAAGGTCATCGGATGACCACCACGTATCCAGCAACCAAAAATCAGAGGTTTAAAATGCAAAACTCAGATGCTGTATGTCTTTACTTTAGTTGCTAGCTTGATGAAGGCTACCTGTATGTGTTCTGTGGGCACAGCCATACTTACCTCCCCGTTCCACAAAACCCTGTCTTCTCAGGCTACTTTGAGAAGGAAAAATACAAATAGCAATGTAAATATTAAAAGCTAGGTTAAAAAATAATCATGTTAGCAAGTTCTATTTTGGGACATAGCATTTTTTGATTTGATATGATTTGATTTATTGATTTATTCATTTTATAAAAACACACAACAATAATACATACAGTAGAAGAAAATAAAAAACAGACAAATAAAATGAAAGGCGGTAGAAGAAGAAAAATTCTTGTTTTTTCTACCCCTTATACTCCAATAAACAATTCATATAACCAACTCTTTTGATTTTCATAACTTAGTTTCAACCTACAATAAACTCTTCATACAACCAACTCACTTGATTTCCAAGAAAAGAACAACTAAATTTATCATTTTTAATTTTATATTATATATTTTTTTATACCTTCCGCATCACATACAACAGTTAAATTCCAATATATTCAAATGTATAATTTTAACCGATTAAGCTTAATCAGTCTTTTGAAAGCAGCCAGTGAATCAATCTCTTTAATGTCTGATTCCAATTCATTCCATAACCCTATTCCTCGAATTAGGGTAGATCTTCCCCGTGAACTAGTCCTAAAATATGGTTTAACAAAAAGATTCACCCCCTTAAGATTATAACTGCTCGTTCTTCTGACAAAATATTTTTGAATATTTGAAGGAAGTGCATTATTTTGTGCTTTGTACAAAACTAACAAAATATTATAATCAACTAAATCATAAAACTTCAGCAGTTTCATTTGATAAAACAAAATGCTTGATGGATGATGGAAATACTTTCTGGTAATAATTCTAATAACTCTCTTCTGTAATATAAAAATAGGCATTGTAATTGATTTACACGCTGTACCCCAGACGTTAACACCATAAATTAAGTGCGGCATAAATAATGTATTATACAACAAATAAAGTGCCTTATCATTTAATAAATCTTTAACTCGGTAAAATATTGCAATAGTTTTAGATAATTTAGTTTTAACTGAATTTATGTGTTGTTTCCAGCATAATTTATCATCAATGGTGATACCCAAGAACCTCACCTCATAAACTCTCTGAATCTCAGATCCATCAATTAAAAAAGGTATATCGATCGATTTATTTTTATTACTGAATATCATGTAGCTAGTTTTACCCAAATTCAATGTTAATTTATTAATTTTAAACCAAGTCTGAATTTTATTAAGTTCTGACATCATCAATTTCAAGGTTTGTTCTATATTGTCACCACTACAAAAAAAGTGGTGTCATCAGCAAAAAAAATGCATTTCAGGAGTCCTGAGACCTGTACCAAATCATTTATGTATAATAGAAATAATTTTGGTCTTAGTATCGATCCCTAAGGAACTCCACATGTAATAGTGTTGAGCTCGGATTTCACCTCATCCATTTGCACAAACTGTTTCCTATCCCTCAAATAACTACAAACCCATTTCAATGCCAATCCTCTAATACCATACCTATGAAACTTGTCAAGGAGTATATTATGATCAACTGTATCAAACGCTTTTTTTAAAATCAACAAAAACACCCACACCATACTGTTTTTGATCCACTGCTGTAGTTATTAATTCCATTAACTCAATCAGAGCCATGGATGTTGAATTCCCTGTTCTGAATCCATATTGAATGACTTCCGTACAGCTTCGAGGCGATTCTGGTCCACCATCCGGCGTCTCAGGGGGGGAAAGCGGTATGCGACCAACACCATTTATGGTAGGGATGGCGTGCTGTTGACCTCAACTCGGGATGTTGTTAATCGGTGGGCAGAATACTTCGAAGACCCCCTCAATCCTACTGGCACGTCTTCCACTGAGGAAGCGGAGCCTGGGGACTTTGGGTTGGGCTCTCCAATCTCTGGTGCTGAGGTCACCGAGGTGGTTAAAAAGCTCTGCGATGGCAGGGCTCTGGGGGTGGATGAGATTCGCCCTGAATTTCTTAGGGCTCTGGATGTTGTGGGGTTGTGTTGGCTTACGTGACTCTGTAATATCGCGTGGACATCAGGGGCAGTTCCCTTGGATTGGCAAACTGGGGTGGTGGTTCCCCTATTCAAAAAGGGAGACCATCCATCCATCCATCCATCCATCTTCTTCCGCTTATCCGGGGTCGGGTCGCGGGGGTAGCAGCCTAAGTAGGGAGGCCCAGACTTCCCTCTCCCCAGCCACTTGGAGCAGCTCCTCCGGGGGAATCCCAAGGCGTTCCCAGGCCAGCCGAGAAACATAGTCCCTCCAGCGCGTCCTGGGTCTTCCTCTGGGTCTCCTCCCGGTGGGACATGCCCGGAACACCTCACCAGGGAGGCGTCCAGGAGGCATCCTAACCAGATGCCCGAGCCACCTCAACTGGCTCCTCTCGATGTGGAGAAGCAGCGGCTCTACTCCGAGTCCCTCCCGGATGACTGAGCTTCTCACCCTATCTCTAAGGGAGAGTCCAGCCACCCTGCGGAGAAAACTCATTTCAGCCGCTTGTATCCGAGATCTTGTTCTTTCGGTCATAACCCAAAGCTCATGACCATAGATGAGGGTGGGAACGTAGATCGATCGGTAAATTGAGAGCTTTGCCTTTTGACTCAGCTCTCTCTTCACCACGACAGACCGGTACAGCGCCCGCTTCACTGCGGACGCTGCACCTATCCGCCTATCGATCTCACGCTCCAGTTTTCCCTCATTCGTGAACAAGATCCCGAGATACTTAAACTCCTCCACTTGGGGCAGGACCTCCTCCCCGACCCGGAGAGGGCATGCTACCCTTTTCCGGCTCAAGACCATGGCCTCGGATTTGGAGGAACTGATCCTCATCCCGGCCGCATCACACTCGGCTGCAAACCGCTCCAGTGAAAGTTGTAAATCACGAACTGATGAAGCCAGTAGGACCACATCATCTGCAAAAAACAGAGAAGCGATTCTAAGGTCACCAAAACGGATCCTCTCAACACCTTGGCTGCGCCTAGAAATTCTGTCCATAAAAGTTATGAACAGAATCGGTGACAAAGGGCAACCTTGGCGGAGTCCAACTCTCACCGGAAACGAGCCTGACTTACTGCCGGCAATGCGGACCAAGCTCTGACACCGGTCGTACAGGGACCTAACAGCCCATATCAATGGGCCTGGTACCCCATACTCCCGGAGTACCCCCCACAGAACCCCCCGAGGGACGCGGTCGAATGCCTTCTCCAAGTCCACAAAGCACATGTAAACTGGTTGGGCAAACTCCCACGCACCCTCCAGGACCCTGTTGAGGGTGTAGAGCTGGTCCAGTGTTCCACGACCAGGACGAAAACCACACTGCTCCTCCTGAATCCGAGGTTCGACTATCCGACGGACCCTCCTCTCCAGAACCCCTGAATAGACCTTACCAGGGAGGCTTAAGAGTGTGATCCCCCTATAGTTGGAACACACCCTACGGTCCCCCTTTTTGAATAGGGGAACCACCACCCCAGTCTGCCAATCCAAGGGAACTGCCCCCGATGTCCACGCGATATTGCAGAGTCGCGTAAGCCAACACAACCCTACAACATCCAGAGCCCTAAGGAACTCCGGGCGAATCTCATCCACCCCCGGAGCCTTGCCACCGCGGAGCTTTTTAACCACCTCGGCGACCTCAGCACCAGAGATCGGAGAACCCGACCCAAAGTCCCCAGGCTCCGCTTCCTCAGTGGAAGACGTGCCAGTAGGATTGAGGAGGTCTTCGAAGTATTCCGCCCACCGACTCACAACATCCCGAGTTGAGGTCAGCAGCACGCCACCCCCACCATAAATGGTGTTGGTCGCGTACCTCTTTCCCCCCCTGAGACGCCGGATGGTGGACCAGAATCGCCTCGAAGCCGTACGGAAGTCATTCTCCATGGCCTCTCCGAACTCCTCCCACGCCCGAGTTTTTGCCTCAGCAACCACCCGAGCCGCATGCCGCTTGGACTGCCGGTACCTATCAGCTGCTTCCGGGGTCCCACAAGCCAAAAAGGCCCAATAGGACTCCTTCTTCAGCCTGACAGCATCCCTCACTGCCGGTGTCCACCACCGGGTTCGAGGGTTGCCACCACGACAAGCACCAACAACCTTGCGGCCACAGCTCCGATAAGCTGCCTCGACAATAGAGGCGCGGAACACGGCCCACTCGGACTCCATGTCCCCCGCCTCCCTCGGAACGTGTTCAAAGCTCTCCCGGAGGTGGGAGTTAAAGCTCCGTCTTACGGGAGACTCTGCCAGACGTTCCCAGCAGACCCTCACAATACGTTTGGGTCTGCCAGGTCTGACCGGCATCCTCCCCCACCATCGGAGCCAACTCACCACCAGGTAGTGGTCAGTTGACAGCTCCGCCCCTCTCTTCACCCGAGTGTCCAAGACATGCGGCCGCAGATCAGATGAGACGACAACAAAGTCGATCATCGAACTGCGACCTAGGGTGTCCTGGTGCCAAGAGCACATATGGACACCCTTATGCTTAAACATGGTGTTCGTTATGGACAATCCATGACGAGCACAGAAGTCCAATAACAGAACACCACTCTGGTTCAGATCAGGGGGGCCGTTCCTCCCAACCACACCCCTCCAGGTCTCACTGTCATTGCCCACGTGAGCGTTGAAGTCCCCCAGTAGAACAAGGGAGTCCCCAGGAGGCGCACTCTCCAATACCCCCTCCAAGGACTCCAAAAAGGGTGGGTAGTCTGAGCTGCCGTTTGGTGCATAGGCACAAACAACAGTCAGAGCCCGTCCCCCCACACGTAGGCGAAGGGAGGCTACCCTCTCGTTCACCGGGGTGAACCCCAACGTACAGGCACCAAGATGGGGGGCAACCAGTATGCCCACTCCTGCTCGGCGCCTCTCACCAGAAAAGGGCAACCGTAAATGGTAAATGGTAAATGGAGCTTATTTATAACCGTAGGGTGTGTTCCAACTATAGGGGGATCACACTCTTAAGCCTCCCTGGTAAGGTCTATTCAGGGGTTCTGGAGAGGAGGGTCCGTCGGATAGTCGAACCTCGGATTCAGGAGGAGCAGTGTGGTTTTCGTGCTGGTCGTGGAACACTGGACCAGCTCTACACCCTCAACAGGGTCCTGGAGGGTGCGTGGGAGTTTGCCCAACCAGTTTACATGTGCTTTGTGGACTTGGAGAAGGCATTCGACCGCGTCCCTCGGGGGGTTCTGTGGGGGGTACTCCGGGAGTATGGGGTACCAGGCCCTTTGATAAGGGCTGTTAGGTCCCTGTACGACCGGTGTCAGAGCTTGGTCCGCATTGCCGGCAGTAAGTCAGGCTCGTTTCCGGTGAGAGTTGGACTCCGCCAAGGTTGCCCTTTGTCACCGATTCTGTTCATAACTTTTATGGACAGAATTTCTAGGCGCAGCCAAGGTGTTGAGAGGATCCGTTTTGGTGACCTTAGAATCGCTTCTCTGTTTTTTGCAGATGATGTGGTCCTACTGGCTTCATCAGTTCGTGATTTACAACTTTCACTGGAGCGGTTTGCAGCCGAGTGTGATGCGGCCGGGATGAGGATCAGTTCCTCCAAGTCCGAGGCCATGGTCTTGAGCCGGAAAAGGGTAGCATGCCCTCTCCGGGTCGGGGAGGAGGTCCTGCCCCAAGTGGAGGAGTTTAAGTATCTCGGGATCTTGTTCACGAATGAGGGAAAACTGGAGCGTGAGATCGATAGGCGGATAGGTGCAGCGTCCGCAGTGAAGCGGGCGCTGTACCGGTCTGTCGTGGTGAAGAGAGAGCTGAGTCAAAAGGCAAAGCTCTCAATTTACCGATCGATCTACGTTCCCACCCTCATCTATGGTCATGAGCTTTGGGTTATGACCGAAAGAACAAGATCTCGGATACAAGCGGCTGAAATGAGTTTTCTCCGCAGGGTGGCTGGACTCTCCCTTAGAGATAGGGTGAGAAGCTCAGTCATCCGGGAGGGACTCGGAGTAGAGCCGCTGCTTCTCCACATCGAGAGGAGCCAGTTGAGGTGGCTCGGGCATCTGGTTAGGATGCCTCCTGGACGCCTCCCTGGTGAGGTGTTCCGGGCATGTCCCACCGGGAGGAGACCCAGAGGAAGACCCAGGACGCGCTGGAGGGACTATGTTTCTCGGCTGGCCTGGGAACGCCTTGGGATTCCCCCAGAGGAGCTGCTCCAAGTGGCTGGGGAGAGGGAAGTCTGGGCCTCCCTACTTAGGCTGCTACCCCCGCGACCCGACCCCGGATAAGCGGAAGAAGATGGATGGATGGATGGATAAAAACAACCAAAGCCGATCAAAGTGCTGTACAGTTAAAAAATAAAAAAAACAACAGAGTAAAATGCATCTAGTGCCACTGAAATATAATAAAGTTATCAGTAAATATACAACAATAAAATCTGCTCAAAATTTGTTCTCAGACTCTGCGAGGATTAAATGCCAAGTGAAACAAATGAGTCTTGAGAGCAAAGATTTAAAAGTCTTAACAGTCTGAGCGGTCTTTAAATTCTCAGGTAGACTGCTGGTGAAGATTCTCAGTCGTCCAGGACATGATAAAATCAAAAAGGCGTTCAATACAAGATCAACTGGACTTAATTTGTTGCAGAAGACGTTTCGACCCCTATCCAGGAGGCCTTTTCAATTCACTGAAACCAAAAAGTGAGCGTGTGGAGTTATAACAGTCTAAAGAAATCACGCACCATCATATGTAAATTGCAAGCTGAGGTAACACATACATGTAAATTGACAGATCACACCTTAACAGTAGGGGGTTCCCTTGAAATCCCTGGCAGAAAACACACAACTGTATGTAGATTGACAAAAAACACCTCACAAACCAACAACAGAGGTTTCTCAAACAACTTTGTTTGTCTAATAGGCTATATGCCACGGACTTCCGTTCTAGCACTTCCGCATTCATCCCCCTTACGGCGCACTTCCGGTTTGCGGGCAACACGGTGTTAGCGGTGGCGTTCTTCACGAGATCACTGCAGGACTTGCCGAAAATCACTGTTAATGATGTCTACAGAATCATTCAGACCTTCTCTAAAGCGCCCACATCTAAGAAGGACAAAGGATTTAAGCTTTATGTGTCTAACTACATAAATAACTATGAAGGTAAGTCAGTATTTGTTTTCAGTTCAACAAACTGCCTCATAGGCTAACACACAGCTAACATATCTGTAGTTAACCTTACTAAATTGTTGAGTAAACGCGTTTTGTCTGTACAATGTTTCTGATTAACACAAATGTTAGTTTAAAACAAGGAAGCAGGAGAAATCACAGTTTGGGCTGAGTGTTTACAGTCCATGAGGAAGAGCAGAAGCCTCACTGTTTGAGTGCAAGTCAAAGCCACCTGACAGTTTAGTTTGAAACACTGAGGCAGGTGAAGATTTAGAGCAGATTTAGAAACAAAAGTTATTTTAATTCAAGCTTGTGTACAAAAGTTGAGCTGAAGTCAAACCTGTTAAATCACTGTTTGTAGCAGGCCTTAATAAGAGATGTTTTCTTTCACTGTACAGGACATGGCAGGTGTTGGTGATGATGAGGGAACCCCTGGTCCAGCCTAGATGTTTGTGAGACGTGGGAAGACGCCACCGCTACAGCTCAAACATGAGGGAAGCAGTGAGGAGGAGCTGAGATTGGATCCAAACACCAAATACAGTACAAACAAGTTGTTCCACTGAGGCACTGTAATCTGACTGATTACATGTTTTTAACACTAATTTGACTAAGGCTGCGCTTTTTTGCGCAAGTGAACTTGGCTTCTAAATCCCCCGGTCCCTTTCAGTGGGCTATATAATGTCGATTCACATGCTAATGACCCTGCTAATGACCCATTAATTCTACACCTACACCCCCACCCCCTACCCCTCAGTCCAAAATCCTTGGACCCAGTGCAGGCTTTGTATAACACATAAGCATTTATCGCTGCCAGGTCAAGCATGTTGTAGAACACGGCAATGGGCCGCACCGTATATAAATGTGCAATCTGGTCCATTATACCGGTATGTCAGTTGACTTCATGTCGTGTGACCTGTGTCGTTTTGTCAGTTGACCTCAGGTCATGTGACCTGTGTTGGTCCATCACTTGACCTCAGGTCATGTGACCTGTGTCGGTCCGTCAGTTGACCTCAGGTCATGTGACCTATGTCGGTCCATCAGTTGACCTCAGGTCATGTGACTTGTGTCGGTCTGTCAGTTGACTTCATGTCGTGTGACCTGTGTCGTTTTGTCAGTTGACCTCAGGTCATGTGACCTGTGTTGGTCCGTCACTTGATCTCAGGTCATGTGACCTGTGTTAGTCCCTCAGTTGACTTCATGTCATGTGACCTATGTCGTTGTGTCAGTTGACCTCAGGTCATGTGACCTGTGTTGGTACGTCAGTTGACCTCATGCCGTGTGACCTATGTTGGTCCATCAGTTGACTTCATGTCGTGTGACCTGTGTTGTTGTGTCAGTTGACCTCAGGTCATGTGACCTGTGTTGGTACGTCTGTTGACCTCATGCCATGTGACCTGTGTCGGTCCGGTCAGTTGACCTCAGGTCATGTGACCTATATCGGTCCATCAGTTGACCTCAGGTCGTGTGACCTATGTCGGTCCATCAGTTGACTTCATGTCGTGTGACCCGTGTTGTTTTGTCAGTTGACATCAGGTCATGTGACCTGTGTTGGTCCGTCACTTGACCTCAGGTCATGTGACCTGTATCGGTCCATCACTTGACCTCATGCCATGTGACCTATGTCGGTACGTCAATTGACCTCATGTTGTATGACCTGTGTTGTTTTGTCAGTTGACCTCAGGTCATGTGACCTGTGTTGGTCCGTCAGTTGACTTCATGTCATGTGACCTGTGTCGTTGTGTCAGTTGACCTCAGGTCATGTGACCTGTGTTGGTCCATCACATGACCTCAGGTCATGTGACCTGTGTCGGTCCGTCAGTTGACCTCAGGTCATGTGACCTGTGTCGGTCCGTCAGTTGACCTCAGGTCATGTGACCTGTGTCGGTCCGTCAGTTGACCTCATGTCGTGTGACCAGTGTCGGTCCGTCAGTTGACTTCATGTCGTGTGACCTGTGTCATTTTGTCAGTTGACCTCAGGTCATGTGACCTGTGTTGGTCCGTCACTTGACTTCAGGTCATGTGACCTGTGTCGGTCCGTCAGTTGACCTCATGTCATGTGACCTGTCTGTCAGTTGACTTCATGTCGTGTGACCTGTGTTGGTCCGTCACTTGACCTCAGGTCATGTGACCTGTGTTGGTCCGTCAGTTGACCTCAGGTCATGTGACCTGTGTCGGTCCGTCAGTTGACCTCAGGTCATGTGACCTATGTCGGTACGTCAGTTGACCTCATGCCGTGTGACCTGTGTCGGTCCGTCAGTTCACCTCATGTCGTGTGACCAGTGTCGGTCCGTCAGTTGACTTCATGTCGTGTGACCTGTGTCATTTTGTCAGTTGACCCCAGGTCATGTAACCTGTGTTGGTCCGTCAGGTGATGGACAACAATAGGTCAAGCATGTTGTAGAACACAGCAATCCTGCATGTGCCGGCACGCACCGTATATACAAGTGACCCTTGTCCGTGAGGTGGACAAAACTCAGCTGTTCACCTCCATCTCGCGGACAAGGGTCACTCTTTTGATGACCAAAATGTGCAAATTTTGGACAGAGAGCACAGATGGTTTGAGAGGGGTGTGAAGGAAGCTGTTTATGCTAAGAGAGAAAAACCTTCTCTTAACAGAGGAGGAGGTCTGAGATTTCAACTTTCCAAGACTTTATAACTCAGGGCCAGTTTACACGGCGCGTATTTTGAGTGTAACCGCTACTTTCTCTTTGCGACTTTGCTTATCGCCTACACGACGCTGCTGGCCCCCCTCGATGACTCCGATACTTTTCTGACCCTGCTCTCAAGGTGGAAGTTTTTCGCTGACCCCCCGCTGATAATGTAAACATCTCCCGTGGAGCTTTTGTGTCAACCACATGCGCGCAGCCCGCACGCGCGGACAGTCTGACATTTCACGTGTCACGTTGCAAAATATAACAGTTTAACAATAATAAACAGTATTTATGTTGGCGTGGGAGATGTAAATTTATCTGAACTACAGTATCTATCTGGACTCGTTACATTTTTTAAACAGTGCGTAACGTGCTGTGAAAATGAAGACACCAGGTTTATTTTTTATTTATTTATTTATTCAGCACCACAAAGTTTAAACACAAACACTGAGAATTAAACTGAACACACTATTAAAACACGTGAACCGAACTGTAACTACGTTAATGAACTGGACTCTTGCTGTGTGTTCATCTGGACCCATCAGAACCGTCGAACCGTCTGCCTGCTGGAACGACAGCTTCTCCACCTGGCAGAAATAAATAAATAAAAACTCAGTTGTTGTGTGATCAAAGTAAACACAAGCAAACATTATATTAAGAACGTTGATTTACCTGCTGTAAGTCAGCTGTTTATCATGGAGTAAAGTCCGGTTCTGGTCCACAGTCTCAGCGTCTGGTGTGCAGCTTGTTAGATGAAGCGGGTCCCACTGACTCAAATTGTTGAGGCGAACTGGTCCTCATATTGAATAATTTGACACGAGACCTTTCTTCCTTTGCCAGCAAGAGAACTCTTTTAATAAGTTAAATTTGAACAATTACAGCTGAAACAGTCCATACCGAATCGAATCTAATCTCTCTCCCAGAATAGCATGTAGTTTCATTTATACCTTCTTTTGACGTCATTTCTTATGTAAGAAAAAGGGTCTGTTCTTTCCCGTAAGGGAAGAACTGCAAACAGTTCTGGGAAGGGCAAGGACAGTGTATTTCCTAAAAAGGGAACCTTGCACGAACATAAACAGTTTAGTTTATCTGCGTCTTGTCAGAGGGTAAGAGTTTTTCCCTCGCATGAAGGAACACCAATTTAGAATTAATGACTTTGTTATTCTGGTTCTCACCAGATGTTCTTATGAACTCCCGAACTTTTGTACGTGCTCTGTCCAACGAGCGTTGGATATCTGGACCCACTGTGATGCTCACCAAGTCCTATAAATACCAAAACCTACAATCCTCCCTTATTTATCCAAGATAAATCCCAATCTAAGGCTGACTAAGGCTTTTTTCGGTGCTGCATGCATAATAATGGTGAAGTTAATAAAGGTTAACATAATAAAAAGTTATATATTAACAAATTGAGCTATATTAACAAAATTTAGCTATTCTCCTTAAGTGTAATCTTAAACTAGAAACTAAGCTAGACTGTATGTGAGGCTTTAAGGTATGACGGATTTATCTTACCTAATTCTAATCTATGAAGGCAGTTGCTTCCACTCCTCAAGGAGCCGAAAAACCCGCTGCTGGCATTAATTAGCAGGAAAAAATCTCTCCTTGGGACTGTCGAGAGCTCCCACCATGGGCCAGGAGTGGCGGCATCCACCAATTGTTAGAGACCTTTATCGGTCATGTGGCTAACTCTTACCCTTACCTCATGCAATTATCTTATAAGACTTATGGTAAAGCCCAACCTTTGTGAAACTAATTGAACACATGAAGGATAAAAATCATTAGCAAACATAGCCTTAGCAAAATGAGGTTATACTAGACTGCTAAACTTAAACTAATAAACATAAATTGTAAAATACTAATTGATAATAAGAAAAAGAAATGCTAAAATGCTAAAAGGATAAAATGATAAATGGAAATGATAAAAATAATAAAACCTAAAAAGAAATTTACAAGAATACAATCATTAAGGATAAATGACATACAAAATAAACATACAAGAAAATAATAACAACAACAATAATAATAACATTAAACACAAATAAATGCTTCATGGTGCAAAAACTTAAAAAAAATGGATTAATTGCTTCGGCCGTTGATTAAATATAAAAGTCCTGCATCAAAGGTCCACGATGATGCCTGTTATAAATGAATACACTCAAAATAAAACTAGGAATAAAAGAATATACTGTAATGTCTTAAACCAAGTTCAGTTCAGTTCAATGAATTTCTTCTTTTATTGTAACGTTTAAAACAGAGCAGTGTTCGTTGGGGCAAGACGAAGTTCTGGAGGAGGGCTTTCCTTTGGTTCAGGTCACTTTCCACTTTGTTACCAGATCTCCAGTGGCCACTAAGCCCCCTCTGCCCCCATTTGCCTTCTAGCAACAGTCAGTTCAGTGGGAGGCGGGGAGACATGTCCTCTGAGGCCATTTGGAGCTGGACGAATTGTTTGTTTGGCGTCATGTCCATTTCTTTTCATCATCTTGCGAGTCCACCAATGCTTCCCAGCCGCAGGACACAACATGTCAAAAAGGAAATTATAATTAGCACTAAGATTGTACTAATTCCTATCTTTAATATTAAAATAACTATTCCCCTAAATTTAGATTAAACCCATTGCACGACCAGTCATCTTTACCAGCATTATTATTAAACATTACTTTCAAATCTTTATTCATTTCAAAGACTTCTATGGTTTACTTGAAATTCACTGTTCGTTATAATAATTATAATTAATCCATTTAACATTTCTGTTTACTGTTATCTATGGACGGATAGATTCTATGCATGCTTTAGTCTCATACGAAACCCCTTTGTGTTTACCTATTGTACACAAATAAATATTTTGATCCAAAACATCATATCTTTTATTTCACCTCTTATAATCATTTGTGTCTAATACAATCAACTCATTCACTCGATCATGCAACTTTTATTTTAACCATAGCGAATTTTCCAATCCATCATGTTGGCAAATTTTTCAGAAAAATATCTTCTCCATACATCCAATAACTATCTGCAATATGAAAGGATTTGTCAATGAATAGCTATTGTCACAATTTTCATGTTCATCTTATCACATTCTTAACTTAAAGGTTCCAAGATTTCATACCACACAAGTACATTGGTAAAATGGCATCATACAGTATATGCATGTGGAAACTAAAAGTGTAGCCGTTTCATTGTATTATCTAAATTGAATCCTTTACATATAAGACATTTTATATTTAACATTGTAATCTATTTCATGTGTTGTTGGTGATCCAATTTGTTCAGTTTTGATAAAAATGACATCACATTCCTCTTGAATCTTAGAACTACAATAGGTATGCAGATAATTATAAAATTACTGTGCTCCATATAGAAACCTATATTTTTTCCACATTTTGAAAGTTTAAAAACATTGGTATGTTTGATTGGGTGTTTTTTTTGTTTATTTTCTTTACATTCTTATTCTTTCTCTTTATTCTTTAACACATTGTTGTGAGTTGTAATCATTATTAGTAATGAACTAGGAACTTTAGTTCATATAATGCATTCTTTTGAGGTCAATTCCTTTGGAGTATACATTTCCCGTATCTACCAAGTAAGTTTATTAGCTAATTTCTAAGGTTCATCACTTTTAACAGGACGTGTCCTTCTTGACAACACCATGATTTATTTAAAGTCTTTGTACAATTTACTTAAACAAAGGTTTAACATTGTTCCAAGTTCAGATCTTCTAATCAAATCAAATCCTCCCTTTGACAATTTAAAATGTCAAAAGTTAATCACCTATGATAGTCAAAACTAGTTACCGTAGTTGTCTCTTAGGCTTAATTTACTTAGTAAACTTTACTTTATAAACTTTACTTTAGTTAGTGTATTTCCTTATTTAGGTCTCACATTATTTATAAATGCTTGTATAGGAATAATGTGTTCGGGATTAGTTAATTCAACGTTAAGCGTTTTCTATTTGTACCGTATTGTTAATCTAGCCAAATTTGCAATAAATTATTTTGCCATTCCTTATTAAGGTCTACATCTCTTCCTTTACTAGATTTCACACATTTTATACAAAATTTACTCGTGTGTTTTGATGAAAAGTTACAAAATTATATGTTACAGTGTGATTACAATAATTTAGCATGAGCATTAAATGCTTTATTAATGCTGGCAAGGATGCCAGAATCGTGTTAAGGTGTTTTTGTTGTATCATACTCAACTTATGTTGAACAATTTTGTCCTGGTTCCGGCTGCAGCCTTGGCAAACACTCTGGTGACTGGTCTGCGCGGACTTGGTCATGTTTTCTTTACTGGTGTCTTCACCTCCTCCAGTTCGAGTTCAT
>JBBPBX010004394.1:32972-56890 GCA_038048925.1 Garcialebias charrua | reverse complement strand
TTTATCGTTATCCTCAGAATGCTCTGAAATATCTCGATATAATATTTGAGCCATATCGCCTCATGGCAACTACAACTGAATGGGGGTGGGGGTGTCCTGCAGATTCATTCATTCAACCTTTATTTATACAGGTGGTCTCATACATGTAAACACCAAATGCACCGTCACATGTTCTTAGCAGCTCACAGTTGTTGGTTGGACCATTATTCTGGCCTTATTAACCAAGACAAAAAGTTTTGAACAAAGTAAATGTCAATGTAATTTTTCCTTATTCACTTGGAAAGTTTGATCATTGATTCATTGAGTAATGTGGGTTTCATAACCTGACTAATAACAAAGCAACAAGCAGACGTGTTTTTCTACATCTATGCAAATATATATATGTAATATTTGTAAGTTGAATAATTTTTAAAAATCAGTTATTTAACATCAAAGAGTACCGGTAGTTGCATTTATTTTACATTACATTTAGTTAAATTTAGCTACATTTATACTGTCTTACAGTTACATCTGGCCCTTTGAGGGCAACCGTTATGTTGATGTGGCCCTCAGTGGAAATGAGTTTGACACCCCTGCTTTAGTGGAGCATCAGTAGTAATACAGTACAGTAGTCCCTTGTTTATTGTTGGGGATCAGTACCCTGAAGCCCTCTTATAAGTGAAAAACTTACTTTGAAACACTGCGATGGAGTGAGTCTGTGATAAACGAACCGCGAAGAGGGACTACTGTATACTTTTTATATTAATGTAGAAAACACGTTATAGCAGAGAAATATAAAACTCAGCAAGGTGGATTAAAAAAATGCAGCAATCATTTGAAACATGGACATTTGAACCCGAGTTCATTAAACAAAACCCCATGTCATTAGCATTCACCTACAGTAGATTTAGAAGTACTTGTACTTAATATTGACTTATAAAGAATTAACCTAAACGACTTCTCTGCAGCAGCTCTTTGTTCATGTTCTGCTGAGCTGTGTGACTCAGACACAGGGACTGAAAGTAACATTAAAACTTTAAGAGCACTAAATTACACATTTTATTTAGATTGTTCAGCATATTCACAGAAAAATGGACTCCACGTGATAAAAGTTAGAGTTTTAAACGTATTGCAATTCATCTTAAAGATCTAAAAAAGCTAAGTCTGGTCCTCTGGATTATTGAGCATTCGTCAGGGCATCTTAAAGATGTGTCAAATCATGAGTTGAGCCAAAACTGATAGCTCTTTTCAATGTGGGATTATACTCTGATGCATGCTCAGTTGCTCACATGCTCAGTTTCTGATAGAGGAAATTTGCAAACTGATGTGTACCGCAAACCCACCCACACAGACCAGTATTTACAGTTCGACTCCCATCACCCTCTGGAGCACAAGTTAGGAGTCATCAGGACTCTGTACCACAGAGCAGACAGCGTCCCCACTAACTTAGGAGCCAGACAGAAGGAGAAATCACACACAAAACAGGCTCTAGGGAAATGTGGATATCCTAACTGGGCCTTCCTGAAAGCAGAGAAGAAACCCAAACAGGACTCCAGCCAACCATCAGGTGAAAAGAAGGAACCCAGACCCAGACCAGTGGTCATTCCGTATGTTGCGGGAGTTTCAGAGACATTGAGACGTTTATTCTCTAAACACAACGTCCCAGTGGCTTTTAAACCCCAAAATACATTACGGCAAAGACTGGTTCATCCCAAAGATCCAGTCCCCCGGCACAAACAGAGTAATATTGTGTATGCTGTTCAGTGTCAGGAGGGCTGTGATCAGTCTTATATCGGGGAAACTAAACAGCCACTGGCCAAAAGGATGGCCCAGCACAGAAGATCAACATCATCAGGTCAGGACTCTGCAGTCTACACTCATCTCCAGGCCAGCGGTCACTCTTTCAAGGATGAAGATGTTCACATCCTTGATAGAGAGGAACGATGGTTTGAGAGAGGAGTAAAGGAGGCCATCTTTGTGAAAAGAAACCGTCCATCATTAAACAGGGGTGGAGGCCTCCGGGTTCAACTGTCCCCCTCTTACAATGCTGTTATTGCTAGTATCACTCAGCCCTCTGTGAATAGCAAACAACCATCAGGGTGCTAATGATCCATTGTTAGGCTGATGGCCCTCCTTGATCATGTGAGCAGCTGGTTTCAGGCTGTCATCAGCCAACTGGTTGTGCAACACTGTGGGAGGGTGCTATTTATAAGACTGAGCTGAACACAGCAACTCAGACTGAGGAAGTCTTTCGGACGAAAGACGAAACGTTTCTACATTTTTTTTTTTTGCTTTGTTTTGTTTTATTTTTTGAATGTCCAGAGGACCAGACTTAGCTTTTTTAGAATGTGGGATTATGTTTCTTTATATTTTGGCAGCATTGTGTCTATGTCAAAGTACTATTATTGTAAACTGTTCACATAAACATTAGACTAAAAATGCTTAAAACAGCAAAATGCACATGATAATGTTAATTTAATTATATTTTGTTTTTAGAATGGGTTGTCTTAGTCAGTGTTACATGAACTATTCAAATCTAGTTTGTACAATATTATTTTATTTTACCAAATAATTTATAAAACTAATAATATACTATCACTAGCTTCTCAATGATGTAACTAGAATGCCGAGAAAAGCCTAATGGACGTTCATTCAGCCGTTGCACTCGGCACGCAGCCGACAACCCAAACAGGTGAGATCACAAAATATCTGACATGTCAGCGCAGGGTCCAGTGCAGGTAGAAGCACGGATTTAATGTGCTTTGAGAGCTCCTCAGCTCTGATCTTCTGTCCCCTCTACTCAGCCATGCATGTCTGCAGACTGGGGGAGGGTGGGGGGTGGGAGTACGGGTTCAAATCTGTAATAATTTGTTGGATCGGGTGGGGTTCGGAAATGATGGCGACAGGCTGGGGCCAGGTCGGGTCAGATTTTTTGGACCCGAATGCAACTCTGCTTAGAGATGAGGTGAGAAGTTCAGTTATCCGGGAGAGACTAAGTAGAGCTGCTGCTCCACCACATTGAGAAAAGCCGTTTAATGTGGTTTGGGCATCTGGTAAGGAGGCTACCTAGGGAGGTGCTCTGGGCATGTCGGACTGGGAAGAGGCCCCGGGGAAGACACAGGACATGGTAGAGAGACTATAGCCACATCTCCATGGGCATGGCTGTAATCAGTTCGCATCAACTCTGAATCGGCCAGTTGTATCTCTGTTACCTGGTCCTGCTCAGTTTTTGGAGGCACCTCAGCCATGCTTCCCAGCGAGCCAAGTTGAGGAATCAAATTTGATGCCAGCAAACTGCATTGATTGAGTCATGGTTTGATGTCACGGGATGAGCCACAGTTGTACTTGCAAACTCCTGAAGTTCCATTTTCAATCCGATCATTGCAGAGCTTACTTTACTGAGATAGAGACGGCAAGCTGCAAATCCCATGTAATCCCATGGACCAATGATGAGATGCACACCTTTTTTATCCATTTTGGCTGACAAGCACATAAAGCATGAGCTTGATGGAGCAAATGTTCTAAGAAGTGTCTGAACAACTGGCCACCAATGGCTACACTCAAATGTATCAACAGTGCCAGAATATTTAAAAAAATAATAATAATCTGACTACTGCCTACTTTGCACAGATGATCCCATCCACAATCCTGCACACACAAGGACACCACTGGAGATGCACGTACACTTGAATGGAACCCAATAGAAACAAAGCGATGTGTGGTACTTAACAATGGCGAAGTGGTGTATGTCTCTCGGCTGGCCTAGGAACGCCTTGGGGTTCTCCTAAATGCGCTGGAAGAGGTGGCTGTGGGAAGATATGTCTGGACCTCCCTGCTCAAGCTGCTGCCCCCGAGTCCCAGCTCCGGAAAGAGTGGAAGATGACGGATGGATGGATTAATTGTACATTTCTTAATGCAACATTCTTTTAACTAAAACATATCTTATCACGGGTAGATTAATGAAATTTTAATAAATAAATGTAGAAGTTTTTTGTGAATATTGTCAAAACAAACCAAAGCAGATCTAAGATCCAGAGCTAACAAAAATACAGCTAAAAATCCAATATTTGTTACAGCAAAAAAAATATATATATATATTTGCTTAAAATTCAGCTTAAATCTATTAAGTAAAATTTTAAAGTTTTCAGTATTTTCATTAAAACAAGAAAGAAAAGGACCTGGTTTTGTTTTTCTAGCTGCAGCAGGAAATGGTGTTGTTTCTGGCAGCAGCCGGTATTCAGCTCGGCCAGCCGTGATGGTGATGGGCTGATGTGTTTCTAGTCTGTGAACACTCCTCAGCTGCTTGTTTCGTCATGCACCGTCCTTTAGGAAAAGTTTCACTGACTAGAGAAGTTATGTGTGAACTGTCTGTGGCAAGTTTACAAATCTAATGTGAGGAAGAACAACAGGGTTTGAAGGAAAATGTGTTTTCTACAGAGAGAGGAACGTAGCTGACAGTGGGTTTGAGCTGCAGCTCAGCTGACAGCTATCATGTTCCTTCTAATCTCTGTCGTCAAAAATGAAACAATGGCTTAATGTAACACTTATTCTAAGGTTTTTACTTTGGTTTTGTTTTATTTTAATATTATTTTGGATAAAACTGAAAACGATTTGAAATTGAGTCCACATCTATCAGATGTGGTGCTCCAAACTTTACAAAGTTGAAGAGCTCTAATCTGTTTTATAAATCAGATAGTGTAAAAAATTTTGTTGAGATATTTCCTAGTACTGCTTTTGGTGCAAGCCGTCTTTAGTGGTGCATGAATCACGTCACAACATACTTCTATTGACTGACTTCATCAATAATTGTGCCACCAGGAGTTTCTTGGTCGGCCTCTTCTCAGTTCAGAGTTCTACATCAGCTCCTGCCTGGTGATGGTTTTGACAGTTTGCATAACATGTGCATCAAGTGCCAGCTTCTCTTATGGAGATCATGTCAAGAAAACAGTTTAAAAGTAACTTCAAATAACAGAAAGAAGCTTCAAATATCAGAAGGAAGCAGAGCGTGCACAATTGTTCCTAATGTAATGGACTGCCAGGCTGCTGCCAATGTAAACTGTTGATCTGACAGTACTATGTGTTTGGGTTTGCTCTCAGCTACCACTATACCAGATTTCAGCTGAAGAGCTCTCAAAATGCCCGAAGGACTGTTAGGTGTCTTCCCTGCTTCAGTTCACTGATGGAGCTCTCTGTTGTTCAGATGCCTGATCCATCATACCTTTCCTTCAGACCATGGTTTCACAATCAGAACATCAGAGACTACGCTTCAGCCAGGTGTTCTGCACTAGCTGCAGTTCATCTTCTGATACCAAAGCCACAGATGCTGGGCTGATGCGTTTTTGATCGGGCGGCCGTGGCGTAGTGGTAATGGCAGTCGTCTCCCGATCGGAAAGTTGGCGGTTCGACTCCCGGGACCCGCACCATGTGTCGTTGTGTCCTTGGGCAAGACACTTAACCCTGAGTTGCTCCCGGTAGGACTGGAAAGCACCTTGCATGGTAGTCTGCCGCCACCGGTTTATGAATGTGTGTAGCATTCAATATATGTGTAGCACTTTGAGATTTTCAGTAATGAAAAGTGCGTTATAAATTGAATTAATTATTATTATTATTATTATTATTATTATTTAAACTCTGAAGCCGCCTCAGACTCTCAGCCAGGGTCTGAGGAGATGCTTTAATAGCTTTCTGTGTTTGTGCATTAGCTCTGAGAGCCAACATCAAGGCACATTTTCAACATTTTTAACTCGTCAACTTACGGGTGCTTTGGATGTTTTGTCTGCGTCGTCCTTGAAGAGTAACTTAAGCTGTACTTTGGAGGAAAACGGATAATAAATGGACTGAAGTCACAGATAAACAGGAGACTCGTGTTGGCTTTACTTTCAGTCCACATTTACAGACTTCCATTTCACTTCCTCAGCTTCTAAAAGCTAAAATGTTTTCTACAAATCTTTAGTAAATGTAATAAAATGTGTAAATAATTTAGGCTTCTTAAAGTTTATTATAGAAAATGTTGTGTCCTTCACTGAGTTGAACTCTGAGACCATAAAAACACTTCTCTCTTTCAGAATGTAAAAAAGTTCAAGTTTTTTTTTTTTATGTACGGTAACCTTATCTGTTCTGGCCACAGCAATGAGCCACCTGAATGGACAGAAGATGTTTGGGAAAGTAATCAGGGTGACGCTGTCCAAGCATCAGACGGTGGCTCTGCCTCGCGACGGCCAGGACGACCAAGGTTTAACCAAGGACTACACCAACTCCCCACTTCACCGCTTCAAGAAACCTGGATCCAAGAACTTTCAGAACATCTTCCCACCTTCAGCCACTCTTCACCTGTCCAACATCCCGTAAGTCCTGTTCAATCTACTAATATCCAATATCCATCCCGATGTGAAATGAGAATCTGTGTCCTGTTCCAGGAGTCAGAAGACACTCCTGTGTTTTTGGCTTCAATGTTTTCCTGTTTATATTTGCTGCCTTATCATTTATGAAGCATAACGGTTCTTCTACACAGTGTAACGTCTAACCACTTGAGTATCTTAACCAAAAACACAACATCCATAAAACAAACATTCAACAAACATACAACATATACTGTATACAATGTATATACAACATGCATACAACATATATACAACATACATACAACATTCATCATACATACACCAAACATACAGCGTATATACAACAAACATAAAACTGGCATACAACAAACATACAATATATATATATATAACATATGTATATATATATATATAACATATGTATATAACATATATAACATATGTATATACAACAAACATTTTGAATGCATACAACAAACATTTAAAAAACATAATACATATACAGTATACAACATACCGTATTTTCCGCCTGAAAGGTTGCACTGTTATATAGATCGCTTTGTCCAATTATTGGCAATAATTTTGAAAAATCCATAAACAGACCGCACCTTTATTTAGGCATTTAAAAACAAACAGCAAAAGTTTAAAATGAATTCTGTAGTGCACAGGGAGCCAGTGAAGGGATGCCAGGATGGGAGTAATATGCTTGTGCCTACGGGCCTGAGTTAATAGGCGAGCAGCAGAGTTCTGCACAAGCTGCAGACGGGCGAGAGAGGTCTGGCTGATGCCTACATACAGTGCATTACAGTAGTCAAGATGAGATGTGATAAAAGCTTGGATTAATTTCTCCAAGTCAGGTCTTGATAAGATTGGTTTCACTTTTGCAATTTGGCGAAGCTGATAAAAACTTTTCTGAACAACACTGCTTATCTGTTTATCAAATTTAAAATCAGATTCAAACTTCACCCCCAGATTGGTGACAGAGTCCCTGAGATAACATGACAGTGAGCCAAGGTCTATGCTGGAAGGACAGCAACTCGGTTTAAACATCATAACTTCAATCTTATTCTCGTTAAGACTAAGGAAGTTTAGAGAAAACCATGCCTTAACATCATTAAGGCAGTGTGTTAATTGCTGGACAGTATTGTTTTGTGCCAGGGAAAGATAGATCTGGCAATCATCAGCATAGAAATGAAAAGATATGCCATGTTTCCTAAAAAATTGAGCCGAGGGGGAGTAAATAAAGAGCAAATAAAAGAGGGCCAAGGATGGAGCCCTGGGGTACGCCGTGTGGAAGAGGAGCAGTGGAAGATATAAAATTGTCCATTTTTACACAAAAACTCCTATTGGTTAAATAGGACCTAAACCAATTGAGAGCAACACCCCTGATGCCCACACAGTGCTCAAGACGAGAGATTAAAACCCTGTGGTCAACAGTGTCAAATGCAGCAGACAAGTCTAAAAGCAATAAAACAACAAACTTTCCGGAATCTGTTAAAAGGAAAATATCATTTGAAACCCTCAAAAGTGCACTCTCTGTACTGTGGCGGGCTTTAAACCCAGACTGAAATGGCTCAGTGATACCATTGTCCTCTAAAAATGGTAACAGCTTGTTGTAAACAACCTTCTCTAATACAGTAGTTTAGAAATAAAAGGAAGATTAGAGATGGGCCTGAAGTTGGAGCAGAGAGAGGGGTCGAGGCCTGTTTTTTTAAGTAGAGGGCGTACAAATGCATACATAAATACAACATATATACAAGAAAAATACAATAAACATTCAGCAAACAACATGTATACAACAAACATTCAACATGCAAAAAAGAAACATACATCATATATACAACAAACATTCAACAAACGTACATGCAAGATTCAACAGACATACAACATTCAACATACATACAACATGCATACAACAAACATACAACATATATACAACAGACATGCAACAAACAAACAACATATACAGGTACTCCCCGAGTTACGATGCAGTTCTGTTCCTACGCTCGTTCGTAACACGGAAATCGTCATAGGTCGGAAAATACGTCCAAACGGCACCTCATACGTACTGTACATTACGGTATTTTTACCAAGCACTTAACACATTACCCTACATATTTATCAAAAACACATACATTTGGATCCATAATGAAGGAAAAAAAGAGTTAATTTCTTACTGGGAGCTGGTCTCTTCCTCCGTCTGTTAGCATGTTAGCTCGTGCACCTCCGAGCTCCTGCAGCTTCACGCGGTCCACAGCGGAAAAAAGCTTGTTGCTCAACTGTAGCCTATCTGCCTCGTAAACCTCCTCTCAAAACAGTAAGGTCTCCTGTATTTTCACGCGCTGTCCAGCGGTCCAGAGTTAGCATATTTAGCATATTAGCCCCTCCTGACCTCTTCTGCTCCGGTTTGCCTGAGGTCTCCTAGAAGTTTCCAGCGTGTCAAGCTCCCCCTCCCTCCCTCCTGTAAGTTTCCACTGAGCGCGCGTCAAGCTCCCAGCTCCCCCCTCCCTTCCTCCCTCCTGTAAGTTTCATTTTCTGGTGTAAAGGCGCATAAACCACGTAACTTGAAACAATGCTTTTCAATGGGAGGGCGTTCGTAACTGCGAAACGTCGTAACTCGAGACTGTCGTAACCCGGGGACTACCTGTATACAACAAACATTCAACATACATACAACATATATACACCATTCAACAGACATACAACAAACATTCATACATACAACATATATACAACATACTGTATACAGTATACAACAAACATTCAACAAATATATACCAAACATTCAACATATAAATGTCACATTTTTGTCACATTTTTGTCATCTGTGTATGTTTCCCATACAAGACGAAATTCGTCTCTGCATTTAACCCAACCACCACCAGGTGGTGCAGTGAGCAGCCATAGAAAGCGCCCGGGGAGCTGGGGAAATAGGTGTGCACTCATAGACACCCCAAGGTGTGTAGTGGCCGGGGTTCGAACCTGGGTCCTTCGGGTCCCAAGTCGGCAGCCCTGCCTCTACACCATCTTGGCCCCCTATATATACCAATAATTCAACAGATGTACAAGAAACATTCATCATACATACATACATACATACAACAAAAATTCAACATACATACATACAACAAACATTCAACATACATACAACATTCAACATACAGGTAGTCCCCGACTTACGAGCGAGTTCCGTACTTATGAGTTGCTCGTAAACCGAAAATTCGTAATTCGGGACTATCTTTTTTTTATTTATTTTTTTTATATACCGCACGAGCACGTACATGTGCGGTAATGAACAGTTACCAAGCATTTCAACTATCCTAACACTTTAAAATACTTTAAAATATGAATAAAAAATATAAAAAATTAATTTCTTACTTTGAGCTGAGCTGTTTGCCTCCCTCCGCTGTGTTACGTCCGAGCTCCCAGGCTTCCTGTAGCACCATGCAGTCCAAACCCTTTACAGGAAGGACTGTTAGTATGCTATCTTCATACATTTGGAGCCAGAAAAAAGTTTTAATAAGTTTTAATAACTTACCAAAAGCCGTCTGCGAGCGCCGCCATTAGCAGCACCTGTTAGCCTAGCCCCACCGAGTCAGCAGTTACGGGCAGTCCAGTTTAGCTGCAGCTTCAAAAAGGCTGTCGGCTTTGTTATTCCAAGTTAGCTGGGTGTCCCCCGATATCTTCTGCTTCCAGTCCGACATCGAGGCGAGCTCCAGGAACCTCTGATCGCACAAAGCCGGCTGTCGAAGCTGCAGCTCCGGTGGGGTCCGCTTTAGCATGTTAGCCTTAGCTCATACCATGAGCTGCTGGTCTCGCGCGGTGCTGTGGGAGCGATCGGCGGAGCGATCGCGGCTGCTGCTCCAGTCCTGAGACATTCACAGAGTTCAGGGAGTGTTTCCAGTTAATTTATCCGTATGAGGCATCCTCTTATGGGAGAAACAGTCCTCCAAAGCCGGCTGCCGAGTGCCGAGACTCTGGAACTAATGAATGTAAAATGGCGGAGGCGGTATTTCCGGTTCCTGGTTCCCGCAGGAAGTTGTTCAAAAAAGCATACAATTATTAAAAAATAATAATGATACTTTACGTATTTATAAAGCCATTTAAAACAACCACAGCTGCAACAAAGTGCTGTACACATGAAATTAAGAACATTTAAACACACACAAAAAAAAATTATTTCATATTTTTATTAATTATGATAATCTCGTAAAGTCGGACGCTCGTAGGTCAGGGGGCTCGTAAGTCGGGGACCACCTGTACATACAACAAATATTCAACTAACATACAACAAACTTTCAACAAACATACAACACACTTACATACAACAAATACCGGTACACAACAGACATACAACAAACATTCAACCAACTTACAACAAACACACAACATACAAACAAGAAACAAGGTTTACTGTAATTCACTTTTCAAATTCCAATTGCATGTTTCACTTAATCCATCCAGTCAACCAGATTTTTAAATTAGTTTATTTATGTTGTTGTATTATTATTATTATTATTTTGCAACCCGGACCTCTCCAATATAGGAAAACTGCACATTTTAGAGTAGCCTTTAATTGTGGTCAGCCTAAGTTACGTTTATAAATTTGCTCAGTATATTTTGCTGATTTTTTTTCTGTGGATGAATTTTTCAAGGTTTACCTATTTTATTTTATTTTTATAATTATTTTCTTTGAGCTAGATTTTTAAAAATCATAGTTAATCTAATGTGGAGGGAACCCCCCCCCCAAAAAAAAAAAAAAATCCCTTTTCCTTCTCTTCTACAGGCAGAACGTGACTGAGGACGACCTGCAGCTGCTCTTCTCCAACACGGGGGGCACCGTGAAAGCATTCAAGTTTTTCCAGTAAGTAGGCCGATCCTTCACCTATTGTTTTTATGCTGAGTCATTATTTACACTGTTGCTTCGGCTCATTCAGTACATTATGATTAGACGTTAGGGTTTTCTATTTTTATGTTGTTTTGAGTTGTTTAACTTTATTTAAATGTTTTCTTAGTAATGTATGAAAATGTTTTTATACTCTGACATTTTTTTTAAAACCATTGCATACCTGATGAATTTTTAGCCTTTAGCTATGATTGTGAAAGTGTCTTTAACATAATGATTTGAAAGTTTTTCTTTTAGCTGCTGTTGTAGCAATGTTAGCTTTCAGCTCCTGTTTATCTGGTTTCATATTTCGTTTTTCTAATTGTATCTTTATATCTGAATGTTTTGACTTTAACTTTTCAGTTTCAGCTTCTTCGGCTGACTTCCAGTAAAGTCCTTCTGCTGTATTTCACATAATTATTATTTTTGTTCTAATTGGGCCTGGTTTGTCTCAGGTCTGGACTAAGTCTATGTCCTGCCTCTTCCAGGGATCGTAAAATGGCTCTGGTTCAGATGTCCATGGTGGAAGAGGCCATCCAGGCTCTGATGGATGTCCATAACTACAACATGGGAGGAAACCAGCACCTGAGAGTGTCTTTCTCCAAGTCCACCATTTAACCCTGGGTCCAGCAGACTTTGAGCGGGGAGGGTGGGGGTGGGGTGGGGGCACATATATGGATTCTGTTTTCTGTTTCCTTCAGAGACAAGGACACATTTGATTTTCTGTTGTTAATGAGAAGATTTGGTATTAAATGTATTTTGACACAGCTGATGATCAGTAGATGTTTGGTTGAAGATACATTTGCTCATGTGCCTTACAAGGTGACCAACAGGTTTCACATACTGTATAGACCTGGTACAGGACTGAACCTCTTAGGAGTTAAGGAATGAGAATAATTTGACTGAAGGTCTTTGGTTGAGCTGCAGGAGATGGCAACACGTTTGAGATCTCACAAGAGTTTAAAGGGATAGTTTGTCCATTTTAAAGTGGGTTTATGTTTGAATATTGCTGTAGGAGGCTCTTTGAAGGACCTCAGTCTGTAGAAATGGTTTGATTCTAACAACTGGTCCAAACACACCAATGTGGACCACCTTTAGTCTTAACAGACTTTACAGCTTTTAATGCAAACACAATTTCTAAATCCGTACGTTTTCTGTAGCTGCAGACACGTTTGTGGGTAAACTTTCACAATACTGTACTAGAAACAGATTTTTCTGGAGCCTCAAACATTCAGTTTCTTCTCATCAGTTCCAGAAACGTTGGGGATTATCAGGATGCATTTTGATAGATTCCTGTTCTGCAGTCCGGTTCCTCCTGTGATAGGTGGAGCCTCCTGAGTCATCTTCTTTGGAGTCCACCATGATTGTAGAGTTCATTTCTACCATCTGCAGTGTGATGAACCTGGGATGAATGTCCTGGTGGACCACTGCTAAGATTTAATGATGGAGGAACATGACCCTTGTGGCCTTTACCTTCAACATGGAGCTCCTCAAACCCCTTTAGTTATTGTCTTCTCTGCTCCATGTTCAGTTGGGCAGCTTCTGATGTTTTCTCCAGCACGTCTAAAGGTGTGCAGATACACATTAACTACCGTACTGTAGATCCCTTTTCACAAGAAGTGAAGCAATGTTTCCCTGAGCTGCAGGTGGACCACCTCTGTAGAGTAACGCGTAGCACCTCTTTCTATCCAGAGGTCACGTTTGGCAAGAATCCCTTCATATTTACCCTGAGATAACTGGATTGTAAAGTGGACGCTTGTATACAGGTTTTTCTGACTGATCTGTTCAAAAAGCTGCCTAAAACTTTTACACAGAACTCCCTTCAGAATGGCTACACTGTTTCCTTAAGTTGACCTGTTGTTCCACAGGAAGCTCTCTCCCCAACCAGCATATTCAATCCTGACCTTTGAGAAGTTTCCATTTTCTGGATCTTTCAAGTGTTTTCTGTGGTAGAGCAGTCCAGTTGCAGTGATGAAGGAAGGGAGGTCTCATGAAGTGTTGTGGAAGTCGTTCCGGTGTCCTGCGGTCCAGTTGCAGTGATGATGGAACGTCTCATGAAGTGTTGTGGAAGATACCCTGATGCATGCTCCGGTGTCCTGCTGTGAGTTTATTGTCCTGTGGCTGTTTATACAGGAGGCCTCCTCAGTTGGACCAAAGTATTTGTGCCTTTAGTCACACTTTATTTTTTTTATTTTTTTTTGGGGGGGGGAGGGGGGGTTAGGACTTTCTAGTTGAATTTTGAGTCGTTGGGATCTCTACTGTCAGGTTACTACCGTACTTGTGTTCTTTAAGTAAACTTTGTCACAAACCGAAGTTGTGTCTGATTATTTCCTGCAGCTTAGACTGTAGATGTTTGTTCCATTAAAGGATGACTTCTTTCCAACCTCTCGTTCTGTCTTGTGTGTTATGATTAATAAAAGCCTGACTCTTGGCTGCTCTCACTTCTTCAACTGTGCTGAACTCCAGGGCAGGATGGAGGACTGGATTCATTTTGGATCTACAGGACAGCAGCTTGTAAACATTGTGCAATAGAAACGTTCAGGCAGTGTTGTAGTCAAGACCACCTAACCCGAGACTAAGTCAAGACCAGAGTGTACCGAGACTGAGACAAGACCAAGATTTTTTGGGGTTTGAGATTAAAGCTTTGTTTATACTTCATGCAAGACGTGCGGCTGCGGCCCAACGATGACGTAATTGCGTGTGTGTCACCGACTGCATTGAGTGTTTATACTGTACTTGGAAAAGACGTGGGGATTACATTATAGTAATCCCTCCCACTGCATACGTCACGCGCACTCCCACTGCATGTTTTATCAGGACAAACGGCTTTAATATAATGATAGGCTCCATTACCTCGATTTGGGAGTCTGTTATGTCGGCTCTTGTAATGTTTGTAGTCGTCCCCCGGTGTTTAATGTATGTGTCCAGCCACTGCAAAGACAGGTATAACGGAGGAACTGGATTGGTCCCGCCAGGTTCCCCGCTCCGGACCGCCTCGGCGAGTTTCTCTTCAAAACTATCCATGTCAAAGCAAAAACAAAAACCGGCTTCTGGAAGAGTAGCGGGTAGCGTGTGATACACCATATATTGACATCCAAACAAAAAACGCCCACAAACTTTGAACCAATCACACGCTCCGAGCCGCATCCTCTGCATCTCGCAGTGCCGACTGGGGGCAATGTATCCACCTTATTCCTAGCCCCCATGATGCCTTGCGCGAATTATGTGTACGACTTCCGCCGAAAGTCAGAACCGGCACTTTTAGCAACGCGCTAACCGGTTTTCGTCAGAGGTTTTAGGTCATAAAATATGTGGGAACACGAACGATCACAACTCAAATGTGGAGATATTGTTTTACCACTACCTACATGCAGCTATTGAGGGGTGGGAGGACGAATTGAAGAAGTGGCTGAAAATAACGTACACTAGCATATTTAGCTACTAGCATACTTAGCTACTTTGTTGACAGTTGCTTCAGATGGTGAAGCGATGACCAATCTGAAAAGCTCTGAAGCTTATCAGTGTCTTCACAGTAACAAGGTTGGTCCTGTTATGTTAAGAGAGGTGGGACACTTAAGGCAAACACAGAGTCCAGTCTAAGCATTAAAAATTCTCATCACCAGGTCCAGCTAACAATAATGTTTATCTGGACACCAACTGAGCTCCTGGAGCTTGACATTTCTTTTGACAAAGACTTTACTGATTCACAAATGAAGCACCTTGAGAACTTTTAATAAAATACAGTAAATGAAAACAAATAATGAAATAGACAGGAAACGATCTTTAAAAACTTGATAATGAAAAAAGTGACATTTAGATAGAAACAGTAGTTTATTGCAAAGAAAATTCATCTCTGCCCAAAATACCTGGATCTCTAAAAAATACAATAAACGAAAACAAATAATGAAATAGACAGGAAACGATCTTTAAAAACCTGATAATGAAAAAAGTGACATTTAGATAGAAACAGTAGTTTAATCCAAAATTAACTGATATAGTGCACACAAAAAACTAACCTTGTAAGAAGGTTAACAGTCAACTATTGTACATAACAAATGAATCATTTTAGCAAATACTTTTCTAATGTAATATAGTTAACATTGCATCCTTTAAAAAACATGTTGAGTTGTGTTACGTTTACAGCAAGTACACCAGTACTGTACATGTTTGAGAAAAATGTTTACATTTAATGTCTTCTCACTTGAAATAAGCTGGCATCCTTTGCGTGTGAATGCTGGAATGATTACATTGACACCATAGCTCTTGCAGCAGGTCCCTCACTGTGAAACCACGATCACCCATCACCTCATCTCCAGCACGCAGATAGTCCAGAAACCCAGAGTTCTGTGTTATATACCTGTCACTGCATTTACCACCATAAGCATCTGAAATAAACATGATTATTCCAGAGGGAGAAACAGCCAATAAATATTTCACAGTGTTATTTGCATGTATGATTCACTTCTGGAGTCCAAGTTTTTAGCTTTCTGCAAAACATGTTGCTTTAATTGTTTCACGGGACAACCATAGAATAAGGTTGTTTGTTCTGACATTATGTCAATCCACATTCCAACAGTCATGCTGCATGTGACTGTGGTGGTGTATACAAACAGGGTTCATTTATGAACACACACACCTAGATTATATATATGTAAATAAACGAACACACACCTATATTATATACTGTGTATGTGTATATATATATATATATATATACAGTATATAATATAGGTGTGTGTGCGTTTATTTACATATATATAATCTAGGTGTGTGTGTGTTCATATATATATATATATATAGATAAACACACACCTATATAAATAAACGCACACACAGCATACATATATGTGCGTGTGTTTATTTGCCAGTTATGAACGAAAATAGTATCATTTAATCACTGACTACATAAAATCATAACACTAAAAGCTGTCTCTTAAATCATACCTGGTGTTCTCGATCCTCTGGAGGATATGGAGTCTTTTTTCAGGTGGTTTCTCGTAGCCCAGCCACAAAGAAGGATGCGGGTTTTTGTTTTCGGAGCATGTTCAACACACACTTGTTGCAGCTACAAATTCAGCTTCGTCTGATTATTCGTACAGCCACGAACAGCGCAACAGGTACCCGAGCTCCACAAGGACATCTTTGTGACAATATTAGCTCGAAATAACAGAAAACAGAACTTCAACGACACGCGCAGATTAGCAAGTAAACAACGAGGAGCCAATGCAGAAATTCTACTTCCGGGGTCAAACGGAAGTAAGACACATAATCGCTTCTACAGTGACACCCTCAGGAATAAGTTGGATAGGACGGCTGTCACCGGGGGATCGCAGTGGGAGTGCAAACGGAAGTTGCACAACTTTATCTGTCTTGTAAAAATATGAGTTCATTATTATTAAATGTGCGTTTTAGACTGCTTATTGCTAGCAAATCTATTCTGACCCAAAGTGCAGCCGTGACTGGTTCTGAATGAGTCTTTACAGCAGACAGCTGTTCGCATCTCTTCTAGGTACTGCATACTGGCGCAGAATCTTTTAGTGGCCCGCAGTACCGGACCGTACCGGCTTTCACCACTGGTTGTGACGTTACATTCTGTTGGTACAGAACTGTGTGTGAGTGAAGGGGTGGGTGTGACTGCGGTAACAAAATGTACCGATATTTAGCAACGAGTCTGTTACGGTTGGCTCAGGCCGAACACATTAAAGGGACACAAGACACGAGAAGGCAGAAGGTAAATTAAAAGGCTTTATTGAAAAACTGCCCGACAGGGTAAGATGGATCCCTGCACTCCTCCCTCCAGGTGTGGAGTGCACCTTCTTCTGGAACAGGGTAATGGAAGGAGCAAAAATAGACAAAAGTTCAAACGAAAGGTGGACAGAGTGAGTCAGTCAAAAATAAAACAACGTCACCAGCGCAAGTCCAACCCATAAAAACAGGGCCGTCGAAGCCTGTCTGGTGACGGACTACCTAACCAAAAGGGGACTCTAGGAGTATAAAGAAAAAACGATATAACTGGACTACCGATCTCACTCTGTCATTAGGCAAACAAAAAGACTCCAAACAGCTGGTCACCTCGTTAAACAAAGCTAACCAAACCACAAAGGTCAGCCTCCCTCTTCTGAGCAGGATCTAAATGTCACCAATGCAGCCTACAGCCACCAAGTGCACCAAGCACAACAAAGCCAAAAATGAGCAACTATTCCTAAGTGCGTCAAGCACAGTCAAAATTCACAAGCACAAATGAGCACACACCTTCTAAGTGCATCTAGCACAGTCAGGACCAAACATGAGCAATCAGCTACTCCCCAACAATCTTCTCAACAGAAGATCAACCTTCCAGACAGGGGCGGGCGGAGAACACCCCACAGTACCATACAGTACCCAAACAGCTCAGCAAAAAGCAACCACACTCTGAGCTCACAACACTCCGCATCCAAGCACCCTCACTTTGAAGTCAATCAATCAATCTTTATTTATAGAGCCCCTTTCAGCAGCCAGAAGGTGCACAAAGTGCTGAACAATACAGAAATAAAAACAAACAATAAAAACAAACAATAAAAAACAACAACAATAAAAAACAGCCAGTTAAAAATTAAAAACAATTTAGACCTAACAAGAATGTCAAAGAACTACTAGGTATTAAAAGCCTGCCTGAATAAGAAGGTTTTTAGATTAGATTTAAAAGACTCCATATGAGTGATGGAGCGCAAGTCCAGAGGTAGCTTATTCCAGAGACTGGGTGCAACGACAGAAAAGGCCCGGTCACCCCAACGTTTGTAGTTGGTCTTTGGAACAGACAGGAGAAATGTATTTGATGATCTCAGTGTTCTCCTATATTCACGGACAGTTACAAGATCAGTCAAATACAGTGGGGCAAGACCATTGAGAGCTTTAAAAGTGAATAATAAAATTTTAAATTTAATTCTAAAATCAATTGGAAGCCAATGGAGAGAAAATAAAACAGGGGTAATGTGTTCACGTCTGGAGGTGTTGGTTAAAAGTCTAGCTGCAGCATTTTGGACCAATTGAAGGCGTTTAATGGAGGATTGGGAGATTCCCGCATATAGGGAATTGCAGTAGTCAAGCCTTGAGGTGATAAAAGCATGAATGGCCTTTTCTAAATCAAAACGATTTAAAAAAGGTTTAACTTTGTATAAAAGACGTAGTTGATAAAAACAGGCCTTGACTACAGACGCTATTTGTTTATCAAATTTTAAGTCCTTGTCAAATGTCACCCCCAAGTTTTTAATTTTTGGTCTGCATTTGGAAGTTAGAGCACCAAAGTTACAGGGAGCATCATCACCGAAGAAGATGCATTCTGTCTTTCCTTCGTTTAAAAACAAAAAATTACGGTGAAGCCACTGTTTAATGTCGGCAATACAATCAGCGTATGGGGTGAGAAGATTGCTGTTTTTGGGTTTCATTGGTAGATAAATTTGTACATCATCGGCATAGCAGTGAAAAGAAAAATTATGTCTGGCTATTACTGATCCAAGTATATATAGGCGTGAAGTATATATAGGCGTGGCACTCAGGTCCTTCTGACTGAACACACAAGCCTGATCATAATCAGACTAATTAACCAACAAAACAAGACTGCTGTCAACATACACAAAATCCTGTAGGTGTCAGCATTGGCACCATGCTCAGAATACATAACAAGTCACGTTATCACTTGGATTTGACCAGTACGTTTTGCATCCAATAAAAAAAAAAGATGTTAAATAAACTGGACAATATTCTGACAGTTTTGTGATATTTCCACAGTTGTGGCCTTGACTGTCCTCAATGTCCGAGACCAAGTGTGGTCAAGACAAGACTTAGATCATCAAAGAGTGGTTTTGAGACCGGTCTCAAAACCAAGACGGGTCTTGAGTACTACAACACTACTCAGGACGTTTTCCCTCCCTGCCAACCTGCATCTACTAAACTAAACAGACGATACTCGTGGACCGTTTCCCAGCAAGTTCAGACTGCTGCAGAAAACAAGATGGTGTCAGCAGTTCAGTCCTCTACATTAACTTCTCTGGATAAAACGAAGAGCCCAGTCTTGCCCCACATATTAACTGATCTGTTAACGTGTTCTATTCAGAGATGTTCAGTTTACTATTTCACACACTAATAAATGAAAAAGCACCTTGCAGATGATGGAACAAAAGGATGTCTAAATGAAATAAAGTCAACCAAAGTAAGTGTATGTTAATGTCTATGAAATCTTCAACTGGAGGATCTCCGGTTGTTTATGAACCTGGAGCAGGGGCTGACTCGTTGAGTCAATATCTGGAAATCCTTCCGTTTTTTTTACGTGTTCTCTACCATGTTGAGTTTTATCTGTAGTCTGCCAGAGGACAGGAAGGGTTCTGGATCAATGCAAGGACTTGGATGTTTGACTCGGGTAGCTCAGGAACCACCCAGCTCTACTAGATTTTAGTGCTGTTACCTTCCGTTCTGCATACAGTTTTTGGTTTTGTTAGAGATAAAACCGTAGGTCTGCACAAACATTTACAGTACATTTACATATGTTTTACTCCAACAAAGAGAGAAATTAGTAATTAATAATTTGAGTATGAAAAGGTGTGCTTTTTTTTGGTTACATATATTTTATATTGTTCGCAAACGAAACCAAATTTACTCACATAAAAACAACCTAAACCCGTGGTGTACTACCGTAGTAAAATTCATACAGGTACTGTGGTATTATCTTAAGTTGTTTTATTTGATGCTTTTTTTTCTAAATGTAGTGTAAACAGACAATTCTTGATTACCCTTCCACCCACAACAATAAAACATGGTGTCATCACTGTGTTTTAATATTTATTCTGAAACAAAAAGCTGGGTTTCTCTCTAGCTGAACATTCATTTGTTGGAGAACAACTTGGGTTAGTAACCTGTTAGAGACATCAGCTTGTCTTCAGTGTCTCACTAGCTTGCCAGGGAGACGGGTATATGGTTGTCATGGTGACCATGCCGAGCTACTGGTGGCAGCTTTAACATTTCTGTTGATCCCCATTGTCTCCACACTTCTTATGGAGTTCATCAGTACGCACACAGTTTATTTTTCCTTAAATTATTCAAATTATACAGCTGTGTGGACGTGCTTCCATATTTCTTCAGGAAATGTCTAGTTAAAGTGAACTGGTGGGCCTTAAATTGTTCTTATATCCAACTGGTTCACAGTGATCAAGATGCTGTAGTGTGTTGGTTTAGTAGAAAACTGGACCAATCAGCTTGAGTCTGTGATGATGGACCTTCTGTCTGAGGGCAATGAGGCCCCGGACAACCTGATCCATCATTATGCAGACACGGTGGCAGTACGAGGGGCGTGGACTGCAGGCTTTCAGTGGGGGGTTGGTGTCCTTCATTCCTGTCTCCAAACAAAGATGACACGATGTATCAAAGCAATGCGTCAGAACCAATCAATACCTCATCTGGGCTGTGCGTCACCAGGGTCGGCCTCTGTGATCCCGCTCTCCATCACTGCTCGGAGACGACAGGGCAGAAGCTTCTCTCATAGGTTTGCTCTCATGGCTTCCTACACTTCATCACTGCTGAGACATCTTTGATTGTGTTCACATCCCAAACTGAACGTGTTTGGAGGGAAGAAATGTTGCAGGTTTCAAATCTGAGACGGATTAGTCCACGGTGGAACATCATGAGGGATTTAATGCTCAGCTTTGTGAGTTGAGTCCTGGACCAGTCCTTCACTCATTCAGATGTTCTTTTAACTGAATCACACTTGGATTCACTGTAGAATACAGTTGTTAAACATATTAAAGATGGGGAAATGATCTGATCTATGAAAAATCATCCATCCATCCATCTAGCCTAACATTCATCCATTATCTTTATCTGCTTTTTCCTTTCCGGGTTGCAGGCGTCACTTGTGTTCATATCCATCCATCACTGTTTGAGAGGTGGAGACACCCTGGACAGGTCTCCAGTCCATCACAAGGACACCGTGGAGGACATGTCTCCTTTCCTTTGAATCTACAAGCTGCAATTAAATGCATCACAATTCTTCCCATGGTCAACAAAACACCACTGTGCAGGGCCTTCCCAAAGTCTGAGTCATATTTTAGTCCCGCCCACTCTATATGAACAATATGATTGATTGATTTCCTGTTGGTTATTAAAGTCATCCTGCAGAGACAGACTGAGCTACTGTTTTAACCAATGAGAGCTTTCAAACATATTTTGCTTGGAGACAAAAAAAAATTAAATAATTGTACAACTATCAATTTATAGTTTTATTCATTGTTCATGAATAAAATTAAATAAAAATCTGCCCAAGTGCAAATTTGCAGAAAATAAGAGAAGTAAAAATAAAAAACAAGAAAAAGCCACATTGAAATATTTATTTTATACAAAACAAATATGAAATAAAAAATTTAAATGTAACATTTCACATGTACCGAATTCATAGGCCTTCTCTGAAGGTGTTGGAAAGCCCTGAAGGTTAACCTACGCACTGCAACTCTGGTATATTAATATTTGGCATCTAAAACGTGGTGGAGGAGGTCAATTGACATAATCTGTAGCCATTTTCGCTCACAGAACAGACACACTCCAAGAGAACTGGTTCTAACTTTTGGCCTCACACCTTGTGTTCTCTTTCATCCTGTTCAGGATTGTATGCTTCAGTTTCAATGTTTGTGTTGGTGGAAAACACCACACATGCAGGAGGAGAAGAAAACAAAGTATTGAAAGGAAAGTTGGATGGAAGTCTCAGCTTTTTTCAGGAAAAATTAAAGCCTGGATGAAATTCAGTCAGGTCAAATTCATTCTGAGAGGTTACAAAGTTTAAATATTCAATATTTTAGACAATTTTCAGTGAATTTTGGGAATTCTTTTCGTGCCACACTAATAAAAGCTAAGAGAACAGAAGCATGCACACATTTCCCTCCTTCAACAACAGTTCACCTCACAGAGAGAGAAATCAAATATGAGATTCAGAACTCCTCAATCTAAATGTATCTGACAGAAAATCATTTCAACATTGCCTGTTGTTTCTATTTAAAGGAAAAGTTTGGTAGGCAGCATGGTGGCACAGTTGGTAGAACTGCTGCCTCTCAGTGAGCAGGTTGCCCTGCGGTTCAAATCCCGGTCCGGGGGCCCTTCAGGGTGGAGTTTGCATGTTCTCTCCGTGCATGTGTGGGTTTTCTCCAGGTTCTCCGGTTTCAAAGTCAAAAAAAGTCAAAGTCAACTTTATTGTCTGAACTGCAATATGTACAGGACATACACAGGATTGAAATTGCGTTTCTCTCAGTCCCTCGGTGCAACAGTAACCATTTAAACACTAAAACACTGAAACATTTAATAAACATAAGCATAAAATAGTAAAAGTGTAACACTGTCCTGAGTTTTTGCATAGTAGTATAAAAGTATGAAAATTTACACCAACACTAAAACACTAAACATTTAATGAACATAAGCATAAAATGAAATAATAAAAGTGTAATACTGTCCTGAGTTTTTGCATAGTAGTATAAAAAAAGTATAAAAAGTATATCTATAAAATAAACTGAAGGTTCTAGCATTGACATTTGCAAAGAGTGGCAAAGCAGCATAAACAGACCAAAAACATGCATGTTAGACTGATTGGTAACTCTAAATTGTCCCTAGGTGTGAGTGAGAGAGTTCATGGTTGTCTCATCAGTCTCTGTCTCTCTGATGGACCTGCAACCTGTCCAGGGTGTCCCCCACCCCTCGCACAGTGATTGCTGGACATGGACACCGGTGACCCCCGTGACCCAAAATGGAAGAAGCGGATAATGGATGGATGGATGGATTTCTGTTGTTTTGATGTTTTACTGCTTCAAACGGAAAGAGGTTTTTTATTAGTTCCCGTTAAGCCCAGTCACTTGCAGAGGACAGAGAGAGATGGAGAAGGAGGACTAGCTGTAGTGACCCATGAAGAGGGAAAAGCTGAAAGAAGAAGAGAAGGTTTTAAAAGAGTTGACCTATTTGACTTTGATAGAATATTAATATTTGTATCCATGGGCAGAGACCCGGTCACTAGGTGTTCACCGGCGAGCCCCTCCCCCATGCCTGGCTCCTGGGTGGGTCCCCAGTAACCCACGTCTGGGCAAGGGACATTAAGCTCCTTGTTTTTTCCTGTTCATATAAGTCTTCTAAATCGCTCTTTGGCCGACCTGTCACCTAGAACCAATTGGGAAATGCTACCAGGGCCATTTACAAAACAGTATAGCTTCTAGGATCAATCAAGCGCACAGACACACACCATGATAAGGTGGCAATTCAAGGAGGAGACTACTACTACTCTGGTCAGGCTCAGCCCAAAGGACTAACATGGGTTTGCCTTCCTGTCGGCCCACCATCTACAAGAGGGGCCAAACAAGTCAGGTGCATGAAACCATGGCCGAAGGCGTAGGCATTGACACTCGGACCCTGGCTTACCAAAGCTGGCTTTTGGGACATGGAATGTGACCTCACTGGCCAGGAAGGAGCCTGAGCTTGTACGTGAGGTTGAAAGGTACCGACTAGATACATATATTTGGGCTCACCCCGATGAACAGCTTGGGCTCCAGAACCAATCTGCTTTAGAGGGGCTGGACTTTATCCCACTCTGGAGCTGCCCATGGTAGGGGCTGAGCTGTTGTGGGTCTACTTGTAGCCCCCCAACTTGGTGCCTAGCTGTGTGTTGGAGTTTTCCCCGGTCGATGAGGGAGTAACTTCCCTTGGCCTTCGGGGGG